>PVIJ01011230.1:6301-55867 GCA_004024925.1 Scalopus aquaticus | reverse complement strand
TCACGGGTGAATTGGTGGTGGGTTACCCAAGGGGAATACAAAATGTAAAAGACATAAATAACAATAAAAAAAATTTTGGAAAAGTCTCATTTACTTTTTACTTCAAATATTTCCATTATTCCGTTCTTTTTTCCTCATCCTGTTTCCATGTTGTGTATGTTACACATTTTGTTACTGTCTTTCAGGTCTTGGATATACTATTTCAGTTTATTCCTCCTCATTTTTCCATTCTGGGAGCTTCACTGATCAGTTCTCTGATCTTCAAGTTCACTGATTCTTTCCTTGGCCATATTTAGTGTACTGATGAATCCACCAAAAGTATTTTTCATGGTTGTTACCTTGGTTTTGATCTCCAGCATTTCCTTTTGATTCTTTTTTTAGAATTTCCATCTGTCTGCTTACACTGTCCATCTGTTCTCGCATGTTGTAACCTTTTCCATTAGATCACATAGCCTATTAATAATAACTATTTTAACTAAAAATCTGATGATTCCAAAATCTCTTCTACATCTGAATCTGGTTTTGATGCTTGCTTTGTCTTTTCAGACTGTTTTTTTCTGCTTAGCAGAAAAAAAATGTGTTGTGGTTGAGAGCTGGACTTTATGTGTCAGATAAAACGAATTAAGGTAAACAGGCTTTTAGTGTGAGGGTCTATACTGATCTGTGTTTATGTTTGCTATAACTGTGTCAGGGGACAGTGTTCCTGTTTTTTTTCCCTCCTCTTAGGGTTTCTCTAGAGAAAACTTCTTTTTTTAAAAAAAACATTTATTTATTTAAGCTGGGGTACAGGCCAGAGGCCTGGGACGGCGAGTGGGTTCACCAGAAACAGAGTGGGGAGCAGAACAGGCAGATCCACGGAAATACACTGCTGAGGGGAGCAGCGGGCGAGGCAGGAGAGGTCTGCCATGCCATGTGGGAATCTCCTCAGCCAGGCTTCGAACTCGCGTTGCCGATGCCGACAGCTCCACAGCACAGCGCTTAATGGCGCGCCACCAGGGAGGCCCTAGAGAAAACTTCTTATATAGAGTCTCAGTCTGGCAGTTCTTTCAGCTATAATGCTATTATTGCATTGGTGCTTGCTGATGTGGGGTTAAAACAGGGGCAGGGGAGGTGGGAGGAGAATATCCTACCATCCTATTGTTCGTTCTCATTTTTTTCACTGGGTCTGTGTGCCTGTGATATTTACAGTGCGCTCAGCTATCCTCTGTCCATTGTAAGTGAGACAAGAGGGCCAGAGGGGCTGGAGTTGGGTATTGCCTTCCCCTACATCAGTTAGGCTCTGATAAAATAATTTCCCTTGAGGGGAGGCTTTTGTTAAGGATAACAGAGAGCTCTGGATGGTATTTTAAAATGGTTACTTTCCTCCTTCCCCTGCCAATGTTTTATGGGGGGATTCTCCTCCCATCTTTATCCTGATAATCTAGTAAGGAATCTGGAGGTAAAACTCATAAAACCCCCTAATACTGGGTCCCCAAGAGTTTTGATCTCTAAGCTATTAGCTGTTCACCTTCTATGCATTCCTCCCTGATGCTGGCCCAGGGGAAGTTTCTGCTCCTGACAAGCTTCAATTCTTTGCATTTACCTGTCTCTAAATTCTGAAGCAGCAGTTTTCTCTGTGACCTTGATTTTCTGATGGATCTAAGAAGAGTTGCTGATTTTCAGTTTGTTGAGCTTTTTCTTGTGAGGACAGGAATGATGACTTCCCCACTCTTTACATACTGTATTAGAAATGAGAAGTAAATTCAGAGGACTTTTAATTTATGTTTCTCTTCAACTGAATACAAGTCAGGTCGAACACGGAAAGATGGGACATCAAGTAAGGGCAATAGTAAAAACCAGAAAGGTCCGATATTTTAACTGAAGACTCAGTGTTAAAAAATCAAACTATTATAGTTATTTTTCCACATATCCCATAAGGAGGGATTTCCCTATGCCAAAACATTTTCAAAACTTATCATCAAAAATTCATTTTATGTATTTTCATGCACATGCGATGACATACAGCCTGGCCAACTGTGTCACTAAACACTACAAGGATTTCATTCTTTGTTTAAAGCAAGGCCCTGCCACAGCACTTCCTAATACTTGGAATCTGATTCTGATAGCAAAGTCACACATCATCCAAACGGCTGCTGTTTTCCAAAATAACTCAAGACAGAACTGTTTGCCAAAAAATTATATAGCCCTAAATGTGAGCGTGCAGGGGCGTCCATGCAGGGGCGTCCATGCACGTGCACACAAACACATGCACAACCCTCGCTCTTCTGCATACGCATGCACATACTCACTATGCAAACAAAGGAAGACACCATTTTGCTTGTGAATCCTACATCGAGAGCATATAAGACAGTGGTTATCAAATACTTTTGCCCTGATTTACTAGATAATTCCATTCCAGGAGCAGCAACCTGTGTGAAGCCTACCTTTGGCACTGGACCCAAACCTGTGCCAGGAGCCCTGTGACGCCCTCTTCCACTGAAGTGGATGGATTGTTCCAGGCCATGGGGGTGGGTGGGAAAGAGCTCTAAAGTATAAATAGAGACCGGGACAATGACTATATTTATTTAGAGGTGACAACAGCATTAAATAATTTAGGTCAGCTGATGCAAGAGCCGAGAAGCCAAACCTTTACAACAACTGGCATGGTGCACTATCTTAATTATCAGGCTGGGCCAGTGTGCCCTGGTTACAGTTGTCGTTTGTTCAGATTTGTTCTTTGCTCCCCATACCTGGTTAGAGGGGTGTTTAAGGTCCATGAGTGGCCCATGGAAGGATGACTAAGCGCCACGTGGAAACCGAGAAAGCCCGTCTTCACGCGCTCTCGGATCCATTCGTGCAGTACACCTCCCGGGGGGAGTCTGGCCACTGCAAGTTGCTACAGTTCAGTGTGCATCATATTCTGATAATGTACAGAGAGTGTTTTATTGCAGTCAAATAATATCTTGAGCTCTCACAACAGCAAACTGCAGGAACTTCAAAGGAATTCCAGTCCAACTGGAACCATCATTACAAAACAAATTTTAGTTTTATTGTTAGCCAGACCACAAAAGGGCAGAGACGGTGCCAAAGTAAATGCTCTTGAAATCGCTTCTATATATTACCTTTGAACAATTAATTGGTCTCCTGGAGACAAGTGGGGAAAAAAAGGAAAGAAAACAAAATAAAAGATTGACAATGGCATATATTGTTCTTGGATGCTGTAGCACGGACAGACCATACTCAGATTGCACAAATACCTGCCCGATTGATCATTAATTTCAAGCAGCCTGTAATTTTACACAGCAGAACGACTGTTGTAAACTGAAATGATACTCACTTTGTAGAGTACATTTTCAATTGAGGAGAGGAGAGTCTACTGCCTAAGCGAATCTGTTCTATTTAATGTCCAGCTGTTCCGTGAACCGTCACGGCCACACAGGCCTTGGAGGTGACCTTCAATCCAGATGTGTTTCTCTGTGACTAACACAAATTCCTAACATGGGGCCCTTCACCAACCTGCCTTCCGGCATCCCCCAAAGTGACAAGTGCTAGCCAGGTGAGTGAGCAGGATAGATAAGCGGGAAGTGGCTGTCATGGGAGCCGGGAAGTGGCTGTCATGGGAGCCCAGCCCATATCAGGATGAAAATGTTTTGGGGTTCCCCATTTGAAATATCAGAATTCCTTTGCCTGAAGTAGCTGCTTCCCTTCTCATACCTGTCTTCAAAGTGCTGTGCAGTCTCTGCAGGCCGGGCTCTGGTTCTGACTATCTACCTCGGCTGGGCACCTTCCGTTGGGAATGGCCCCCGCCCTCAGGAGCTAAGCTGGGACATGGAATGGGATATTGATAAGGTCCTTTGCAATCCTCATATTCAAGAGACTTATAAAGGCAAAGTGGGACTGACGGCGTGTTTTCTAGGTATGACATCAGTCAGCATCATAGAACAGTCCCCCTATTTCCAGAACGAGCCCCCTATCAAGCAAACTGCAGAAATAAGTCGGCCGGTCTGTCCAGGGCAGGCGCCCGAGTGCTTGCTGTTTCTGAAGTGGATAAAAGTGACCTAGAAGGCTGCTTTCCACGACACATCACCCTGGCTGATGCTTCTGAAAGAAGCGACAGAGGTGGGCGAGAGGTAATCTAGCCTTGGGCTATTCTCCCTGACAGTTCACACTCACTGCTGCTTCCCGAGGAGGGAGCCCAAAAGAGAGATGCAAAACCACACTGACAATGCATGCAGGCACACACATGGGCACACACACACACAGATACACGGACACACACGCAGACACATAGGTGCATGCATGGACATGCACACGGGCGTAGGCACATGGACACACACAGACACAGGCACACACACAGGAGCACACTCATGGGCACACAGACACACACGGGCACCCACACATGCATGGACCCTCCCACCCCCCCAGGTGGTGGGCACAGGTGTGTGTCACTGAGGGAGGAATGTGTCTGCTCATCTGCCTCGGGGGCTGTCCTGCTCCCTGAACATGCTGGGACTCATCTGAGTGTGACAAAAGCGTCTGCTTGACTGACATGCACGACATCACACTGCAAATTCTGTCACATTGTTGGACCCGGCGCCCACTTCTCACTCGGCTGTGCTCTAGCATGCAGGTTCTGAAGGGCACAGGGAAGGAGCCGCCCCTGTTCAGGACTGCAGCTCTGACGGGTGACCTTCGGCTGCTCCCTGGGGACAGAGTGCGGCTCCGGCTCTGGCTCCGAGTGGGGAGGACGGGGTGGCTGAGCTGGCATACAGCCGGGGCCACCAGATGGGCAAAGAGGGCTTCCAAAAGGGGGCGCTCACTGGGGGCTGGTGGGACCAACTGAATCCCAAGACAAAGTGCTGGAAGCTGAATAAAGAGCGGGCTGTGGTCCCCCTGTGAAAAGACCAACTAGCACACTCACATGGTCTTGGAAAGCTTACCGGGGTTCCTCACTCACAAGTTGTCCAACCTTTGGTAATTGGTATGTTCTAGATTTCTAAAATATTCTCTTCTTTCAAAGCCTTGATGTTCTCTAACACCTACATTTTACCTTCCTGAGCAGATGCAAATGAAATTTAACGGGATTTATTGATTTTACATGTGACTGCCTTCCCCCTCCCCCTCATAACTTAGTCTAAGACAAATACAAAGAATAGAAGAAAGGGAATTCATGTCCAAAAAGATCTCAGTGCACCTGTCGAGGACAGGAAAGCAAGGCACCAAGGCTGGTGTTTCGGGGCCAAGCCCTCTGCCTCCCTTTTCCCTCCCAGCCCCTTGCCCCTGCCACTCAGAGAGCCAACAGTAGCCAGGGCACTGGTCTTTCCCGTCAGGTTCACCAACAAAGACTCTCCAGGTTTTCACCCCTTGGCCCACTGTGTAGACCAGGTCATCTCTTAGCCACCAGGCCAGGCCGGCAAGCGACAACGTCCACCAGGGAATGGGGATCTGCGCTGAAGGTCTTCTGAATTCTCAGGAGAATCTGGATTTTTCTGCCAATTCCTCTGATTTTATACCCTATGGAAGAAAGTGCCTCTAGGGGCTGAGCTCTATGGGCCCCCAAGGGGCCCAGAGTAAGACCCCTAAATGGGCAACATGGAGAGGGAGTAAGAACACGGAAGCCTTGCTGTGTTGCTTCCACCAAGGTCCTTTTTCTTTGGGACAGTCCTATGAGACGCATTTATGCCCCTGGTGCCTATCCTTAAGAAGTGTCAGGATATCTGCTTGAAGCCCTGTCACAAAAGGCAACATATTTTAACTCAAGAAACTCTGGCCAAAAGGCTGACGTGAGAGGCCTCGGGATCCTGGCTGCAGCGCTGGGCCTCCTCCCAACTTCAGCAGTTAGGGAGCAGTGCCCACACCCAGAGTTTCAAGGAGGGGGCCGGTGCCCTACAGAAACCACTGCATGCTGACTTGGGGGAATGAAATCTTTACACACATGGGGTTTTTATCAGACTGTGCCCCAGTTAATTAAAAGATTTCTTTGCACAGTCCAGCGCTATATTTACAGCTACTGAGATGAAGTAGTGGGCTCTTGGTGGCTGATATAGATAAGCATCCTTCACTTGCCCTAAAATCCTCTAGGGAGGGTATCAACAGAAGTTTGTCTCACTTTCCATATAGTAAAATTTACAGTAGCAAGAGGATGAGTTTTGGGTGCCCGGTGACCTAGTTTAGTGTGCCTCAACCTGCCCTTGATTAATTCTTTCCCTTGACAAGTCACTTGATCTCTGGGCCTCAGTTTCCTCTTTTGTATGGGAGTAGTAAAAATAGTACCTCACCAAAGAGTGTTGTTGCGAAGATTATCTGAAATAACACAAACAGCAAAGTGTGGAGCAACTGGAATGCTCTGACATTACTGGTGGGAAGGCAACTTGGGAAAGAGTCCAGTGTCTTCTAAAACCAAACAATCACATTCTTCCAGACTTGCCATAGGGACCAGCAATCCCATTCACAAGCATTTACCCAAGAGGAATAAGTGCTGTGTTGTCCACACACACCTTCTGTGATCCCAGCATCCCGAAAGGAAACACCAGGGCCTCCTGAGGCTGCGTGGGCACCTGGTCAGCAGACGCTGCTCATAGGCACATGTGGCCCCAGGAGTCTCAAGCGCGCCACATTAGGTCAAAGAAGTCGATCACCAAAGACTCAAAATGAACCGCTCCATTTATAGGCTGTGCTAGACTAAACGTCTACACGAAACTTAAATGTCTAGACTGAAAAGGGGAATGGGGAGGGAATGACTGCACTGCAGCACAAAGAACCCTATGGGGTGCTGGAAAGGCTTGGAGTCTCAGTTGGGGGGATGGTTACCCCACTGTATGTAATGCCAAGGCCGTCAAATTGCACACCAAAAAGGAGTGCTTTTTTATTTTGAATAAATTATCACTCACTAGAGTGGGAGGGGAGAGAGAGGGGGAGCCAAGCCTGGTCCCCGGCCCCATGTAAGTGTGCCAAGCGTCCACTAGTCCTCTTCCGGTTTAGTTGTCCCTCAGAATTATGAGTCTGTCATTTCTGTGGGAAGGTTCCTGTGGCAGGTCAGCTCATCTCAGGTTGGAGTATTGCTTCCCCCTTCAAGCCCTTCTGAGATCAAGCTGCCGCTTTATTTTGTGTTAACATCTTAGCTATTTTAGAGAGAGACAGACAGACAAGAGAGACAGAGGGAAGATAGGGAGACTTAAATGAATAAAGCACCTAGAGACATTTGGATAAAAAGCGATCCCAGACTGCCAACAGCTGCCAGGCCTCTTTTGTCTCCAACTATACAAATAGTACAGTTCTTTGTTTGCCAAGTGACTTTAGTCATAAAGTGAAAAAAAAAAAAAGGCCCAGTTTAATCTTAAAGGGTAACGAGAAACCCCCAAGATTGACCCCTCACCCCATCACCCTGACAGGTACTAAGCCGGCTCCTGATTTTGGAGGTGCCACTCTTACAGCGCGCAGTATTGGAACCGTGGCCCCTGACATCCAGGCTGGCCCCCAAGTCTGGGGCGTGGACGTGGAACTTCAGCAGGAAGAAGGGAGTGAGGAAGGCGCAAAGGACCCAGAGGACGTGGAGAGTGCAGACTCAAGACTGAAGGGAAAATGTGGCAGTTTCTCTCACTCAGTGTTTTCTTGCCTTTACCAACTAGAGTGTTTTTAAGTTTGCAATGACCTTAGTCTTATCAGCACGTCCTATGTATGACCGAATAGCGAAGCCTTCTTTTGGCACACACCCGAATCTAACTTCTCTGCCCCATTCTGGGCGATCCGGCCTGAAAGCAGAGCACGCAGAGTCGTTTCTCTGGAACCAAAAGTCACCCCACGCTGGGGACTTCTGGCCTGGCCCTGGATGGCCCTGGTCCTGTCCGGCAGGGGACAGGAGCCCGAGACTCTAATTACAAGCCCATTCCTGGCGGCAAGCACATGGCTGTAAGGGGAGAGCAGAGTCTGGGCCAGATTCTCATACTTTGCACTCTGAAACCCGAGATGACGCGGTTCTTTCCTGCCGACGGTGGAGAGCGTTTAGTTGCTGTTATGACTTGTCTGGTTCCCACAGAAGGAGGAATCCTGCCAAATATTTGTAATCTGCGTTGAAGTATGCAATCAGGGAAACCACACCCAGAAGCAAGTGCATGGCTGCATAATTAAAAATGATCTTGCTTGCAGACCAGATGGCAGCGCTGGTCAGGGGTGGAAGGAGACGTTGAAGGAGTCTTGACGGCCCTGCTAACACGGAGGCTGAGTCTTCTGCAACACACGTCCTCCTCAGACTCGGGGAGACCTGCCTTGCCCAGTGCCCGCTGATTCACCCCAGTGTCTCTCTTCCTGAAGTCACTTAACGTCAAAATCTGTATCTCCCTGAAGCATCCAGGTAAATAGCTTCTCCCTGGTTGCCTCGTATGTATCAGAAGCTAAAATGGACTGTACGGAAAAAGGGCAGGTGGTCACTTTTCCTGCAAGTGAAACACTCTGTCACGTTTTCCGTGGCAGCCCTGGGTGGAAGTCAGGATATATTCACGGAGGCCTTGGGAGTCTACAGTCTCAGTGTTCTGGGCTGGCTTCACTGGACAGTGGGGAAAACCATGAACTATTAGCAATGATTCAAACCCCTCGCTCTCGGAGGCTCTTGCAAACTTAAAGAACAAAACAGTGTCACGTATCATCCATCCAGATACAATATGTTGCTTTTGAAAAAAGGAGGTCATTTAAGTCAGCAAAGCGGAAATTCACATTTTATCGGCGGATAGTGGCTCTAGTAGCGCCATCTGTTGAGATATTGCAAAACTTCCTTTTCTCCATCCCCCTAAAAGGCGACCTTAGGTAAAGGGAGATAAAGAGGTTTGGAATCCCCGGCAGAACTGAAACTGTAAGGGGGTTGAGTCCGCTCCCAGTTTTTAATCCCTCACCCAAGATAAGAGGAAGAAGGACCCTCGCCTACATCGCCTGCCGGCCCTAGTGTTTACTGACTCCGGGTGGCCAGTCTCTCCCCTAACAGATAACTAAGCAGTTCTCCCCCGCAGAGGCCTGCCTTTCCCGAGGCTTCGCTGGAAGGGGAGACGGAGGTGGGGCCAGCTCATTGGCCCTGTCCCTCACCCGTCCCGCGCTGCTCAGGGTCAGTGGGGCTCGGAGCTGCAAGTGGCCCAGGCTCCCACTTTACAGGGAGGAGAGCAAGGCCATGTTCTAGGTCCTGGTCATGCCAGAGGTCAGACAGCTGATGCGTATCAAGGTCAGGACCTGAATTCAGGCCCAGGTGTTCTGAGTTTCAGCCCAGAGCCCTCTCCCCCGCATTCCAGGCCTCTTCCTCAACAGTGTGGTGGCGCCAATATGAACTGGCCCGGCACACAGTCACCCAGCACCATTGCCCAGTGTCCTGGGCACGAGGAGCCAGCAGGGCCATCATGAACAGGCTCAGTCTCCTGGAGCTTCCATTCTCGAGGGAGGAGAGAGATGAGCCGAGGGTAGGCTGTAATGGGGGTGAGGCTGTGACTAGGTTCCTCTGGCAGAGTAAGAGTCACACACTGGAGGGGCCTCCCTGGTGAGGCAGCGGTTGAGCGCTGCACTGTGGAGCTGTCAGCAGCGCGCGATGCAATGTGAGTTCAACGCCCAGCCGGGGAGAATCCCCACATGGTGCGGCAGACCTCTCCTGCCTCGCCCGCTGCTCCCCTCAGCAGTGTATTTCTGATCTGCCTGTTCTGCTTCCCACTCTGTCTCTGGTGAACCCTCTCGCCGCCCCACGCCTCTGGCCTGTACCCCAGCTTGTATGGATAAATAAATAAATCTTAAAAAAAAAAATTCACATACTGGAGGAGGGGAGGAGGTGGCCCTGGCCCCAGCATTCTGGTGTGACCTCTCAAGGGTCAGTGTGGTTGAGGTGAGCAGGCCAGAGGGAAGATCGGGGCACCTCGAAGGCTGGAGGAGGACTTCAGATCTCACTTGAGTGAGCCGGAGTCCCCAGGGAGGGTTTAGAGCGAGAGGTGATGTGGTCGCATTTCCTTAACGATGTCACAGTATCACTCCGGTAATGGTGTTGAGAAGGGGCTCTAGGGGGGTGGGAAGGGATGCAGCTGGATTCTGGGGGTCCATTCCAAAGAGGAGTGGAGAATTTATTGATGGAAAAGATGCAGGGTGTAAGAAAGCAAAGTGTCAAAGCTGATTCAGGTTTTGGGATTCAGCAAAAATAATCACTGTAGGGCCTCCCCGGTGGCGCAGCGGTTGAGCGCTGCGCTGTGGAGCTGTTGGCCGCGTGTTCGACGCCCAGCCGGGGAGAATCCCACATGGTGTGGCAGACCTCTCCTGCCTCGCCCGCTGCTCCCCTCAGCAGTGTATTTCTGATCTGCCTGTTCTGCTCCCCACTCTGTCTCTGGTGAACCCTCTCACCGCCCCTTGCCTCTGGCCTGTACCCCAGCTTGTATACATAAATAAATAAAATTCTTAAAAAAAAATAATCACTGTATCTGTTGAACACCTACTGTTGACACCTACGGGTCAGTCATATGATTTCTCCTGTTCTCAGAAACTTTGAAAGGGAGGTATGACCCCCATGATGCAAATGGGGAAAAGGCTCACAGGAACTGGTGCCTTGCTAAGGAACTGGTGCCTTGCTAAGGGCGCCCAGGTGGGACGTGCCGAATAGATACAGGTCTGTATTTAGCAATTCCTTCCATCTTCTTCTTCTTCTTCTTTTTTTAAGATTTATTTATGCACACAAGAACTGGGGTGTAGACCAGAGGTGTGGGGTGGTGAGAGGATTCACCAGAGAGAGCAGGGAGCAGAACAGGTAGATCGACGACCGAAGTGCACTGCTGAGGGGAGCAGTGGGCGAGGCAGGAGAGGTCTGCTATGCCATGTGGGAATCTCCCTGCCGGGGATCAAACTCGTGCTGCAGTGGCTGCGGATAGCTTCATAGTGCTGAGACTTAACCTGTTGTGCCACCAGGGAGGCCCATCCTTCCACCTTCTAAAAAGGATGTGTGTGTTTCCACTTTCAGTCCCCTCTAATTATGCTCTAAACCCTCTCTGCCGGCTTCAAGCACCTCTTCAGTTGCTGCATGGCAAATCTACCACAAGGTCTCTATCTTCAATTAGCACAAAGGGGAGGACTGTCAGGGCACTTCACCCTCCTACATAGAGTTTACGGGTATTGTTGTAATAGTCTTCATTAGGGTTACTTGTATCCAATCACAATAGCAATTCTATAAAGATAACTAACGCTTTTGAGGTGGATGCAGGTTCTGAAAGGTGGGAGTGCTTCCAAATTCTGGCATTGGTTCACAAAATAGGAGTTTACTTAAAAAAAAAAAAAAGTCAGCCCTCTGTATACACACACAGACTTTGGAAGGGAAAGAAATGACCAGACCCCAACCTCCTACTGTTATTTGCCCTGGAGGTCCCCTAAAGCTAGCCACAGAGTATGTATAGGCAAGCTTTTATAATGTACCGGTTAGGATGTTGCACTGAAAATCAGTGCTCTGAAACTATAGTGCTCTTGTCATCATCTGCACTAGGACAGTCAAGTATTTGTTTTTTATTCTCAAGAAGAACCTCGACTGCAATGAACTTTGATTGTGAGCGGCACCTGTTTTCAACCACTGAAAGGACACGAGAGGACTGGCTTGCGCGCCATGCCCTCTTACAGACTGGGCAGATACAATCACAGCAGGTTTCACCCACCACTTCCCTCTTCCTCTTCATTTAACTTTGCCCCACACCCAACAACTGCCAACATGAGCCAAGATAGCCCATAAAATTACTTAAGTGCAGGCCTTTCAAACTACTTCACACCAAGTACTTAAAAGCTTTCACTGGTTATTATAAAGTAACTTTTTATTCTCTGAATGAACTGTCTCATGACTAAAGTCATTTAGCAATGTAGCAATCTAGGACCACACCCCCTGAGTCACAGCTAGTGGAGAGCTGAATAGAGATATAATTGAAAAACTACACCCACATCTTTGAATCAGATACGTTTGTATCTTCCGATATACAGACACTGGGAATAGGAGTAAACGAGATCTTGGCAACCCCCGGGGGGTAACTCCAGCGTGGACCCATCACTCACAAGCCGCAGACCTCACTTTTGTGTGCCTTATTACTTCCGTTCCTAGGGTTTTTGTACAGCATGTCCCTCATTGATGCAAGACTGATTGGAGGGCTGTCTGAGATTGCAAGGTGCTGGAATGCAAACTTTATGTGCTGTCGTGTCATGCAAATGGGGACTTCCTACATGCCTTCTGGAAAACTGTGATGAAGTTCGAGAAGAGCCATGATCTCCTCAAATCCAGTGGCTCCTTCCTGGCTTGATCTTCAGTGATGATTTCAAATTGCAGGGATATTTTGTACTCTTACAACTACTCTTGAACTTTTTCCTAGGAACACAGTAAATTTACTTATAAACAGTGTGATCCTTTTGGTCTTCCTTTTAAGATTTGTCAGGCAGATCCGGTGTAGTACGCAATCTAGGGCATTAGAGTCATTAGAATCCCCACTAAAAAGGCAAGATCCTTCTCAACACGCCAACTAACACTTTGAACTTTTCCAGTGTGGCTGGTGGGAACAGGTGAGGCTCCCAGCCCAGTGCTAACAACACTTGGTGCTGTTTCCTTTCATCCTTTTGGGTGGTTCTTCCACAGGCTTCGAAAGTTTTCTCACAAATTCTCCCCACTACTCCAGGGGAAACTTCTGCAGATCTCTGGAGCAACCCACACTTCCTCTTCAGTGCCTGAAAGCTCATCTCTGTCTTCTAAACTTAGGGGGTCTGCCTCTAGTCCCTGCACTAAACCTTGAAAACTCTCTCGAGGGAGTGAGCCAGGGACTCCAAGGGCTCATTTGCTTCCTGTTTCTCAGGGATCACTGTCTTTTGCTGTCTGATAGCCAGTGGGTGAAAATCACTTTCCCATATATTTTGTAATTTTTGTTTTGGACCAGTGGGTAAATCTGGTTCCTGCTACTCCATCTGGTCTGGAAGTGGACATCACGCTTGGTTTTGTTATCACGCTACACAACCATCGCCTTGACGAGGGCTGACTTTTGATTAATATTCAGAAAAAAATCAAGTCAAATGCAAAGGATAAAGCTCAGCTGCCACTGAGCACAGCTCCTGTCTTGTTTCCCCCTTCGTCATCATTAACTGAGCATGTTCTACGATCCCTTCAAGTCTGTGGCATTTGAGGTACATTATTTCAATTTAAGCTTTACATTTACTTTATAAAGCAAATGCTATCATTTCTACTCGGGAGATGGGGAAACTGAGACTTGGTCAAGTAACTTGTCCAAGGCTATACTCTGGGTACATGCCAGATCTGAGACTTGAAACCAAAGCCTGTGTTCTTTTCCACTGCACTTCTGATGTACTAAGGAGAAGATCTCAGACAACCAACATGTGCTGAAATAAGGATGATTTTAAAACAGGTGTACAGTGACTTCCCTGACGACTGGACAAACTGTGGTGGTGACAATCACCTGTTCCACTGAGTCTAAGATGCCAGTCGCTGTCACAGGCACCCTTATATTCTCCAACCCCAAGGCACAAAAATCCTGCCCAGTATGTGCCATCAATTTTAGGATGGCTGAAATTAATTTTAACATAAAATTTAATTTTAATAAAATTTGAAGACTCGTTTCATGCTCTTTAGGGTCTTAAATCATATGGATCTCAGTTTTAAAATGAAAAATATGCATGTTAAAATCAGCAAAATATCACAGTATCTTTCACTGGGACCTACTGTGTGCCATTATTAAAATCGAGTCAAAAACACTTAAGAGCAGGCATTTTGGTCTCCATTTTGTAGCAGTAGAAACTGAGGATTTGAGAAGTTGGGTCAGTAAATGGTGGGGCTAGGCTTTTGCTTTTTTTTTAAGGCTGATTGAAGAAAAATCACTCGTGTCCATGTTTGGCCAATGGCATGTCAACCCTGCGTATGTGTGATGCGTGTGTCTGCATGTGTGCGCACTCCCAAAGGCACCCTGTGAGCCAGATCTGCTGTCACTGGTGAGAGGTGGAAAAAGGATCAAAGAATGTTGGCAGAATGAAATTTCTCATCCGCCCACAATCTAGTGAACGAACAATTATGCCATGAATGTTACATAAAGGTAGACAACAGCTTAAAGATTATTTACTGGGGCAATAAAACCATTTAAAAATTAGAACATACAAGTCTTCAAAAAAAAACCAAACAAACCTATGGGTTTCATAGATTCCTGCTTAGTTTGTGTAGGTTAAAGACTCTGGGTGAACTCTGCTTAGTGAGTAGAAGCACCAAAAGTGCTTTGATTAAGGAAGGTCTCTATACTCTTGTGTGGGAGGGCTTGTCCCCAACAGAACTTTTTATTTTCTTGAAAATCTGCTCTTCTCATGCGTTAAAAAACCATCCGAGAACAGAGTCCTATTTCTTTCTATGAAAAAATTAAAAGTAAATCAAACTTGAAGGTAAAAGTGAGAGGTGGGTCCTTAGGGGGATGGACTTGTGTGGTCCACAGTGAAACATTTGGAGACAACAACTCATCTATGATCTTCCAACAGGCCATACGTAGGTCTGCAGGGGGTCGGTCCACCAGGAGCTAATCTTAGACACAACTGGATTGCTAAATTCTTCTGCAAAATAGCTCAACCAACAAATGGCTTCGAAGTAGAATGGCACACAACTCCCTCTGCGTCCACATCAGTAAATACAATCACAGGCATGTTCTCGCAGTGACGCCTCTCCTCCTCACCATACAACCTTTTAACACGTGTGTTTCAATGATACTTGCTATCTCAGAAGACTAAGGGGTGACAGTGATTTTTAAAACAGTAGATGATAGTGATCGTGAGGTTGCAGACCAAGCCCAAGATGTCAGTCCTCTTCACGCCCATGTGGACACCTTTGGCTAAGACAGATGGAGGCAGCACGGCTGTAAGAGCAGAAGGTCCCTGTGATGAGAAGCCTGCCTGCTCACTCCTCCTCTTTGGAGGCCCACGAGCTCCTCTCCAGGGTCCCATGTAGCACCTGGAGCCCCGAGACTCAGCCCTAAGCACACACAGCTGTGGAAAAGCCAGCTGACTCTAACCAGAGAAAAGTTGGACAGAAGGACAGAAAAGTAGGCGAGGCAGACACAAACACACTCAGAAAAGGATGATTATATTCCACGGTCTTGGCTCAGCACTCTGGGATTCCTAATGTTTTAAGCAAGAAGAAAATAACTGTAATGAAATGTAATGAGACCCTTCAACACCAGGAAGTGAGAGGTTAGGCCTGGCCTGCTCCCCCTGTAATCTGTGTCTTGCAAAAGGACATTTCACAAAGAGAGCGGCCAGTGGGGCATGGAGTCGCTCATCCTTGTACGACCAGCTAAAGAACCTGTCTCCCTCACCCCGCCCCCTGAGAGTTTCCCTCTGTTCTTTGCAAATAATGGCTACTTGAATTGGCTTGGTTTCCTCTCCACTTCAGTAAGTACTCCGAGTTGACACACCAAGCCTTTCTTTAGGACTCACAGAAGGTCTCATCAGCACGTGTGTATCTGCTTAGCATTTAATCACTTGCAGTGGCTTCACAAACAGTATTTCTCTTGCTCTTCAAGAGGAGCAGAGTGGGCAGGAAGGACAGGCATTGTTCTTAGCGATGCCGGGGCTGCCGGTCTGGCATCCTCCCTTTGAGGTTTTCTAGGATGAGGAAAGAGAGGCTCAGAGGGACTGAAAAGGTGATTTGATCCCACGAGGCAGCTGCCAGCTGGAAAGGGCAGGATGACAGTCCAGGCGTCTTGGTGCTGAGTCCACTGCCTTCTGCCCCAGAGTGGGTTTATCTCTAAGAGATCGAGAGAATTCGAGAGGTTGCAAGAACGGGAATGACGACACACAGACTTGAAATTTGATGTTCTTTCAGGTCGTGTGGCAGACGATCAAGTGCCTGAGCTGTCGAGTGATTACACTCGAGCTTTGTGACCTGGGTAAAATCTGATCCCCGTAAGCACCCACTTCTGAAGAAGGAGACAGTAGAGAGTGCCTGAGAGGACTGTGGTGCATTTGGGGAAGATGCCTCCATAATGCAGGCGACCCACTACATTGGCACAGGGCTTTCGAGGTGTTGGCATCACAAGGCTGGAGTGCCAGGGACCTCCTCAGTCCTGGGTGAATGGGACGGCTGGTCGCCTGGACCCTCATAGAGACTGAACTGGGAATAGCGAGAAAATACACCTAAAACCTACTTGTAAGTTACTCCTAAACAGAAGGTGACGTAAGAATCATGGACATTTCTGCATCACCATGTTCCAAACCGGTGGTTCTCAAAGCGAGGACCCTGGAGCAACAGTACCGACATCACCTAAGAACATGTTAGAATCAATTTGGGGTACTGCGTCAGACCTCATGAGTTAGAAATGCTGGGTGATGGGGTCTAGGAGCCACTCAAGTTTGGAAACCACCACAGATGTCAGACTAGACGTGCCACGTGCAATGAAAACGAAGAAAGCTCCCTAGAGATTTTTCTCCTGTGCACATTATGGTTTACTTCCATTTCCGACGACTCAAATCGAACTGGGAAAAAACTACAAAGCGCTGCTGCTCCCTGGTTTCACAGAAATACAGTATGATCAAGTGTGAAGTATCTCCCAAGTATTTCACTAACCAAGAAGGGGCAGACAAGCACGTACGCCATCGGCGGCGGCCACCTGTGAGTGCTGTTTGTGTGAAGTGTTCTAAAGGGCAGGGATGGACAAAGCGACACTCCTCTCGGACCCTGCCCAGAACCCACTTCCTCTCCTCTGCTGGGACTCCAGGGCCTGTGTCCAGAACTAACAGCCTCCCCGGGAGATGAAAGGCCCGGCGAGCGCAGTTTATCTTGGTAAATGTACGCTCGAGCTTTGTGTGCACAGGGGCACACACACTCCAGGGCATCTGCATGGCGACATGGGCGATGCCACTGGAGACGAGGCCTGGGAAGGGCGGGAGAGACCTCTGCAGTCAGCACGGCCGGCTTCCCTGGACTGCCCCTTGACCCTGCGTGATGCACACATGCACACACGTGCACACACTACACACGCACGGCCCAAGGCCCCTCCTCCCAGCACACAAGTTCAGCAGAATCCTTCTTCCGCACTTTGCAGTGGCCCCTGTGTCTCTCCAGGGACCTGGCTTATTAGACAGCTCCACGGGCTGCTGATTGATTTCCTGACTAAGGAGAGTGAGGGCGCTCGTCTCTCACGTGGGCTGGGGGGTCTGTGTCCCAATGGAGGCGGCACTGGGGGGTTTCCTTTCTCAGGGTGGGGGCACATATTTCCTCAGGAAGGAGCAGATATGTCCCTCCTTAGGGTTGGGGCGGCTTTCTTGTCACCTGGCCAAATGGAAATTCCAGAAGGATTCTGAATTGACAGTGCGGCCGGGATCACGACCACTGTCAGCCACGGTCTGCCATCAGTCAGGAGCTCCCTGTGTCTGCTGGATGGGTGGCTGTGAGCTCAGACCTCTGAGAAGGGCCAGGCTATGTGCCTGTGGGCTCTCGGGTTGGTCTTCCTCTCTTTAATTATCAAAATGCCCAGGCCTGGCCATGTCACAGAGAGACAGCCTTGTGTGCAACAGAAGTTGAACCTGGGCTGCTCCTCTGTGAAGGGCCTGGCCAGGGGAGAGAGAGGAGGGAGGGAAGGAGGACTGAGTATCGAACTAGAAAAAAGAGTGGAGAGAAAAATACAGAAAATGGGAGTAGGGAAAAGGAGAAGCCAGAGGGCTGAGGAGGGACTCAGAGGGTCTGGAGGCCTGATGCCAGCCCCCACCAGAGGTGAGTGGGTGGGGCCAGGAAGGAATGCTGGAGTCAGAGAGGCTCTAGAGTTTGCCCAGGCTGCTACCACATTCCCACAGATTTAGGGCTTAACACAACACAGGCTTGGCCTCTGACTGTCCGAACCATGGGCAGGTTCCTTTTGGAGGTTTCTGGGGAAGCATTCATCCCCTGGCCTCTCCCAGCTCCTGGAGGCTGCCCAGATGCCTTGGTTAGCGGCCCCTTCCCCACATCACTCTGATCCCCTTGTCTGTCCTTATAGATCCTTCTTGGACTATGATCTGCCTGTGCCCTTGTGTCCCCCAGTTTATAAGGACCCTTGTGGCTCCACAAATCCCACCCAAGCAATCCAGGATCATCCCACTCAAGACCCTTAACTGGATCACATTTGCAAGTGTTTCTGTCATGTATCACAGGCCCTAGATTTTGGACAGGGACAATTTGGGGAGGGCTTTATTCCACCTACCACACAGGTCAGGGTCCAGTGTGCATGCCGGGGTCTCCCTTCTTCTCCAGAGAGCTGAGGGGCTTCCAAATGCACGGAGCCAGGCTGCTGGGATGTGGCCAGGTGTTCCCACCTCACCTGTACCTTTGAGGCCCAGGTGGGGCCTTGAGACAGTTCACATAAACTTATGTATGCTAAATAGCCCCAAAGTTGGTTATTTTAGCATTCTTTTCTCCAGGGGAGACCCCCAAATGTGTAAACACACACAAAAACTGGATCTGCCCCAGTTTATCTACCTTGCCCATCTATTCAAAGACTCTCTGACTCACTCAAAGCTACTGTTTAATTTGAATACCTTATGTTTAATAATGTGGCAGAAATATCAGCATCTAGAAGGGCAGAAAAAGGAGCAGTTCTTTAAGGGGGAAAATCTGCACGCTCCTCCTAATTTAGCTGAGGATGAGATTTTGTCATAGGATTTAAGAACACCTCTCAGGGTTATTCGCAACTACTCTGAGAGGCTTCATTTTAGGCTACACTTTATTATTATGCTTGCTGGAAGAAACCCTAGTAATTCCTTATTTCATTTTCATACAGACACAAAAGTGTTCAGAAAAAATTAAAAAACTGCAAATCTGATCTCTGACAGAACCAAGTTCCCCTGTACCATGGGAAGCAAGCAAGGCAGGACAGTCTGTGGGAAGTTCCACCAATTCCAGGGTCTTAGTTTCTGCAAATTATTAGCCTCTCCCTGGGCATGGGAAGAAATACAGCATGTCTGCTTTCTGATTCAGGACAGAACCAGAAGCTGCACAAATGGACAAGACGTCACAGTTAAGATTTTCATGGGAATCTGTTAATTCCTTGTCTTTGCCAACTTCTAAAAGGGTGAATTAAAAACTGCTTGGGTAGCAGAGGCATTGACTTGAGGAGGAAGATGGCAATCCCGGGTGACGGCATCTATTCTGAGTGTTCTGCAGCCTTGAACTCTTTTGTCAGATGAATGTTTTGTATGATAGACAGCGGTGTAGGTCCAAATCTCCAGGAGCCTCTGCATACCTGCAGGCAGCCTGCTGCAGGAGTGACTGCCTGTCATCAGACACCAGGCACACATGTGCCCTTGACGCCAAAATCCATTCCAGCCTTGTCTTGAAATCTGAGGCCATCACTGTACTTCACAAGGTAATCAACAGAAGCAGCCGAGTCAAAGGGAGAGGTCGGCGGTGACTTACGCTATTCGTAAATCAGAATAATCGAGTTTAAAATTCTGGACATGCCACAGCCTGGGGAACCGACTTTCAAAGTAGAGTGTGTGGTGCATGGTGATCTTTGGGTTCAGGAAGCTTTGGCTGATCAACTGTGCAATGGCCTGGGAGGCCCCTCCCAAAACAATAGGCCATTTCTTGACATAACCCCCCCTTCCTTTCTCCCTTCTTCCATCCTTCATGAGGATAAGGGAGCACATCTTTCTGTCCAAAGGGATGAAAGGTGTTTGTCAAGCTTTGGTATCATGAACCAACTGACCCCAATTCTTCACAGACATTGTACTTAGTATTCAAAAATCCAGGGGTCCTTCTCTCCTGTGGATGTTTCAGGATTTCCTTCCATTGGAAAATGAAAAACAAACAAAAACCAAAATGACATGAGCCCTGCCCTTCAGAGCCTGCTTCTCTGGAAAGCTCTCCTTCCCTACCTGCTGGCTGACACGGCAGGGCTAAGGCCTGAGTTTCCGTGAACAGCTTCCTCCACGCAGCCAGAGCCAAATTATGACCATTTTTTTGCATCTGAGACAAATCTGTACACTTTGAAGGATACAGAGATATTTGCTTTACTAGAAATTAATATCTAATATTCTCTTGTGTTTGTTGTGATGACAAGGTGAAAAACACAATCATGTACTCCATTCTCTTAAACTAGGCCATCAAATCTAAGGTCTCCTGAAAGAGGTCTTACTGCTTTTAAACGATATCCACATATTAATTATAATTAACAGATGCCTTGACTTACAAATAAAAGTTCTTCCTTTCCAGATCTCCACCCATGTTTCTTTCATTTCTGTGAGTTTTCAGTAAATTCCTAACAACGTGTTCTTTTTGTGCACCAAGCACAGACCTGGAGGGTGATTCTACTTGGAGCTAAACATGTTTTGATTCAAAGAGAAACAAGTTCTCAAGTAGTTACAAACTGACTCACGACACAGGAGTTTGCCTTTCACAGGCCGACCTGACTTCACAAAACATCAGCCGGCCCAGATATTTGAGATGAGAGTGTGCAAGATTCTCGCTAAACGTCCACTGCTCTCCGGGGTGTTACCCCGGTGGGAACTGGGATACCCATTAGGGCCTGATAATTCTAAAAGGGCCTCAGGGCCCCATGGTCCGGGCAATGCCTGCTACATCTCACATTTGACTTTCTGTAGAGGTGAAGCTAAACAAGCTCTGCTGGAGACCCTGGAAAAGAATTAAAGGCATTGGTCCAGCTCCTTGGTCTTATGGATGGAAGACTGAGGCAGAGCAAGCTACAACACGCAGCTGACAGCAGAGCTAGGAGTAGGCAGTTTAGGGCCTTCCATTCATTCACCCCAAATATTGATTAAAAACATCGCTTGCCTGCTCCAGGGGTATTGTTGCACCCTTTTCAATCACACTGCTCCTGGTAAGGCTGCCAATTCCATGGTGGCAGGTGGGAGCGTGGTGAAGAGAGCCAAGGAGGAAATAACACGATGAACGGAGCATCTGCTGTTACCAAGTCTCCCTCCTTAGGGAAGAAGACAAAAGGACCGAGAGGAGCCACAACGCAAACGAGCGCAACGCAAACGGTCCCTCCTTTGTCCTCTGTCCCTCTCGGGGTCCCTAGCCACAGTGATACTAACAGCACCGCTTGTCAGGTGTGTCCACCTGTGGTGAACGTGGAGGAGGGAGCACTCTGGGCTGCGAGGCTGGTGTATGTGGGTTTCCAGGCTGTGCCTGAGCCAGAAGCACTCAGGGTCTCGGAGCTCAGGAGCACCGAGTGCAGGTGACCACACAGCCTCCCGACCCTCCTGGTGACCCTGGGGAGAATCGCTTCTCTATAAAAGATAATTTCGCCTGAGACAGCTCCACCCCGTCCTTCCCGAGAAAAGAGCTCATCAATTGTGTTGACTAATGACAGCTGGGTTTTGTGTTCCAGATCACTAAGCCTGGAGGCTCTCCTAGTGCCTTGGACCAAACCTATTTGGGCCAAGATGAGTTGCAGCACTGGTTACAGCAAGGGCGCTACATTTTGGTGGAGAAAGTTGGAGTCTTTCCTACGTATGAGAAGGCACTTGGTGAGTTCCTTCTGTGATTACATGTGGACAGAGCCGGTGCTGGGCAAAGCTGGGGAGAGGGGGGACCGCAGACAGGTATGGCATCCTGCCGTTTCCTATACATGCACGCGCGCGCGCGCACACACACGCACACACACACACACACACACACACACACATTTCCCCTTCCCTTCCTTGGGGAAAGCAGATGTTTGAACCGATAATTTGCAGATATTCCTAAAGCAGGGAGTTGCTACCTGGGTTCACCTTTCTTATCTCTAGTTCCACCCTGAAGTGATAATCCAACACATTGGAACATGTCTTGTCATACCAAGAGGGAGTCTGTAGCTCAGCTATTTAGAAATGTTCATTCAGATGTTTTTTTTTTAAAGCTGCTTTTGTAGGTGACTTTTTCTGTCCTGGGTAGACGTCCCTGAAAAACTATTTTGTATGAATAAAGAAATACAACCCTCCTGTCCACACCCATGGGCAGCGTGCCGGCTGTTCCGCCTGGGCGTGTCTGCCGACGCCTCTGCAGCCACGATCTGTCCCGGCAGGAAGGGGCTCAGGACTCGGATGCCCCCCTGAGCTCTGAGGTGGCCCAAGAGGGCTGTGAGGGCCCCACACACTGCACTTCATGCAGCTCCAACCATTGGGCTTTTTAAATATGCGGTGCTGCCAGGTGCGGTTTAGGACTCAAAGTCCTCACTTTTCTCGTTGCCTTTTCTTTCACCTTTGACATAGGTGTGTTGTCAAATGAATTTAGGGATGGGGTCCTCCCTGGCGGGAGGTGTGTTTCTGACGCCGTGCACCCTGACTTTCTAAGGCGCCATCCATCACGATATTAATCACCTCTCCTGTGCCTGTCTGTCACGGTGACAGACACAGAGGAGACACATCAGCAAGATAAGACATGGTCCTTAAATCTACCATGTTAACATTTTTGCTAAGGGGACAAGATCAACACTGATGATCCAATCAGCCAACACAGGAGGTTGCGTACAAGCACCTGATCATGTGCTGCTGGCTGTGAGCACGGCAGAGTTACCCAAAGGAGAAAGCACACTCAGGGGCCGGGCCAGCCTGAGCAAAGGTGCAGCCTTTTGTGGGGGTGAAGGGATGCCTGCCCTCGACAGAGCATATGTGGGTTAGCAGGGAGGCTGCTTTCTGGAGAGTTCTGAAAGCTGGGCAGAGCAGGGCAGCTTCTACGGGGTTGGCAATTAGGAGCCAGGTAGCTAGGTAAGGGTGTACAGTGAGAAAGGGCCATGTCGTAACTCTCGTCAAGATGGTTCGCTGAGGGAAGAGGATCTAGAAGGTAAGAGCAGCTAGAAAGGAACTCAAGAAATCAAAGGGACACCAGAAAGAAGGCAGGTTAGTACAGGAATACAAAGAGATCTCCGCACCCCTATGCTCACTGTGGCATTATCCACAGTAACCAAGACACGAATCAATAAAAGTTGGTTCCCACATACTATGAGTGGACAAAGATGTGGGCTGTGTCCTCAGTGGAATACTACTCAGCTATAAAAAAGACGAATGCTTGCCTCTCGTGGTAATATGGATGAAACTGGAAGGGATGATGCCAAGTGAAATAAGTCAGAGGGAGAAAGCAGTTACCGGAAGGTTCACTCACTGGTGGGACATAATAACAAAAGAAAACAAGCCGGCAAAACACAACAAAAATAAGTCTCAGGCTTTAGTTAAAAATATGGTGGTGACCAGAGGGGAGGGAGGAAGGGGCAGGAGTGAGGAGGGCGCGTAAGGCTGGGTGAAGCTATGCTCTGAAATGAAGAGCTTGGAAAACAAATGGTCAACCAACACCATTTGATTTTAAAAAAGAAACCAAATAAGTTGAACATGGTGCTTGCTGTGTGGAGCTTGCTCTGTGGGTTGGTATCGGGCTCTGAGATTCACTCACTGATCACTTGAGGAAAGTTGATTACACATTTATTCCACTTAAAAAGTACCTTTAAAGCCGGATTGCTAAATGGCTTTGCTTTTACAGCATTTCATGATAACATTCGTAGTTAAAATGCTGGCCAAAGCCCTGCAAAAGCTTTCTAATCAATAGCTCAATGACTTGTGATAATGAGACGCTGGGTCTGGAGAATATTACGAAATACCACCGACAGGCAAAGTGATGAATATTCAAATTGTATTCAGCCGATAAGGATTGATAGCTTGCCCCGTGACTGCAAGGCACTGGGGAGACAAATGGAACAAAACACCTTCCCTATACTTAAAGAGCTTAAAATACCGTGGTGGAAGGAGACACAGAAACCAGCAATCAGGACCCAGGTGCATCAGGCCTTCTGCAAAACCTTTGGGGAGCATTTTGGAATTGATTTCTTTTTGGCTTTAGGAAGGACAGTGTGAGAGGTGTAACAGACAGGGGACCATCAGTCCTGGAGGGGCAGGATCCTAAACCCAAGTTAGCGGAAGTTTTTGCTGAATGGACTACGGGAAGGCTTGGTTTATCGAGGGCCCACAGAGGCAGCAGGTAGCAGGAAATGCACATGGGATGGCTGACACTCTTCATTCCTGGTTCAAGCAAGTTCTAGGGTACCACTGCTGAGGCTCACATCGTAGATTTTAGGGACAGGAAGGTTGCTCTGGTGAGCCACTGCCTCTGACTCGGCTATTTTAAGTCCTCACTTTCCCAAACTAAGCCCCTGCTGTTTCCGAACTTGCAAGAATGACTTGTACATGTGCCCCTCCCACCCTGGGCTGTCTGAACCCCATATAAACAACGTCCCGTGTTGCCGTGCCCCCTTTTAGTTGGATGGGGAATATGCGGTTTCCCTAACCCCAGCTTTCTTAATGTCCCCAGCACTGTCTGGGCAACACCGTACAATTAGTCACACACATGTTTCTTCAGCAAAATTAAAATCTCTTCAGCCAATAAGTGTGAAATGGCCGATATTTGTACTGAGTGGTACAGAGACAGACTCTAAGTAGTCTTGTGGCAGATCAGGCCAGAGTTTGCTGCCAGATAGACTGTGAGAAAAATTTGATTTTTCCAGAGCTTTTTCAAACCCTGGGTAAGAGACTTCAGCCTGTGTAGGGTGGTGCGCACCCCTGAGATGAAGTGCAGGTGTTACAGGAGAACAGAAGGGGTACTTGCACCCAGTCTTGGGGAGTGTCCCAGGGAGTTATCAGCAGAGACCGAAGGGAGGACCCTCAGCTTTGGGTGCTGAGGTGGGGGGAGGGAAAGACTGTCACATCCAAGTCCCGGGAGGTGGCAGGGCACCCGTCATCTAGGACTGGAGCCAAAGAGCACAGAGGGTGGGGGTGCGGCAGGAGGCCCTTGTGAACTGGGGGTGCATCTGGAGGGCATGAAGTCCAGAAGAACAGGATTCGAATTTTGCTTTAAGATGTGTCCTTTGTGGTGATGACTCAAGAGGGGCCAGGGCAGGGGTCCTGAGGAGGTCACTGTGAAGGGCAATATCCTCCAGATGGCTCAGAGGCCTGGGGGCTGACCAGAGGTAGGAGGCTCTGAGGGGACGAGTGACTTTTGGGGAAACACCAGCTTGTTTTATCTGCTTGTTCTCACCGAGGCCTGCTGAATACTCGTCTCTTTCCTCTTTATATACTTTCTATGTTTTAGCTGGTGAGAACACCACCAAGGTCTGTGACTAACGTATTTCTTTTCATGTTAAGGTAACATATTCATCAATGAACTTTGGAAAACACAGTAGAGGGAGAGCCCTCAATAGGTCCAGCCTCAAAGCCCAAACTGTGTGAATGCTGGGCCGCTCAAGGCTGGCAAGCAGAGCCCAAGGAGGGTGGCTGAGTGGTGGTGCCCGCCAGCTGCTTCTCACCTGTGTGTGGGCTTTCTTATCATGTTGTGATCCCCTGGATGTACATCTTAAAAATACTGCTTTTTTCCCCCCACTCAACATTTTCTCTGAAACACTTTCTTGAGTCATTACAGGGTTTGAATGAAAGAGGCTTGTGATGGCTGCCTTGCACGCTGCAGATCTGTATTATCGCGCGCCACCCTCTCCTCGGGTTCGAGGCGATGCCGTCCAACAGAGCTCTAAACCCGAAGGAAATTATTTTAAAGGCGAACCCTCCTGCCAATATTTTAGGGAAGGCGAGGAAGCATTTGGCATCTCTTGCTAGTTCCAAGCTTATAACTTTCCAGAGTCTCTTGCTGTCAACTGAACTGGGCATGGAAACGTTTATAACTGGTGGTTTGTGGGTAACAGAGTAGTATTTTAGCAGTTAAGTGAATCTCAAGTTTCAGTACCTCTCAAATGTTGTTTACCCAAAATTTCAATATTATTATTGGTTGGGAATAGAAGGAATTAAAATTACATCTCCATTGTGCCCACCAGAACCACGTCTCTGCTAACCAGACTTTTTATGTGACTTTAGGAAAGCAAAACCGAGTCATAAGTTTTCGAGGTCAACACATAGGCCAAAAAGATTGTGATTTGGAAAGCTCTCCATCTTTCCGTCCACCTACCTAGCTATTGCTTAAAAAAGTCCCTGGGCTTCAGAGGGGGAGAAAAGGCTTTAAGGACAACTGAACAGTTGAGAGAAGTTACAAGAGGACAGCCTTCTCAAAGGCTGTGTTCCAGAATCTTTTTTCCTCATCCAGGGTCAAGGCATTGGCGGGAAGTGGCCTCCTCCCCGCCATTCTGCCACAGACGGAACTCCAGGTTCATGTAAGGCAGCACCCAGAGCTGGAAGTCACATTGTGCTTCCCCAGAAAAACAGCTTTCTACATGGTAACTAGTTTGACTAAAATATCATTATTAGTATCATAGGTATGTTATTGGGGAACGAAGCTTTTGCTGAGGCCCTGGTATGTGCTTCCTGGAAGAAAAGTGTTTTCAAAGACCCACTCAATGACTACACTCAAGACTTCGCAAAGGTGGTGGTGCCTCCCACGCACTCACACGGGCCCTTCAGTGCTCTTAAACATTTTCTGGTATTAAAGCAAGGTATAGACTAGTAAGAACAGATGAGGATGTAAATTGCTGTGGCACGGAGAAGGAACACCCAGGAACGCCAGGTGGGAAGGCTGCCCTCTCACACCCGGGAACCATTCGCTTGCTGAGCACAGAAAGTGTGTGAAACAGAGTGTGGCTTCTTTCTACATCCCACAGTGCGGAAGGCAACATGAGGGCCTGGGGCAGGTCCTGGGAACATGGTCACTTGGAGAGCAGTGCTCCCAGCAAGCTGCGAGGCGGATAAGGGGCCTGAGGGACATGGAAAGAGTGGAGGGTGGGAGGGTGGGATGGGGCTCACTTCTGAACGGCGCAGGGGTGAATAAGCAGTGGTGCCACCAAGTGTGATATGAACATTCATCCAGTTTAGGTATAAGAAGCTATTGGGGAGAAAGTTCCATCACATCAGACAAGTAGCTGATAAAATGGCTTAGGGTCTTGGAAGAGCAGGTTTGGTTTCTTCCTTATACTGGGCCTGGAATAGAATATTCCTTTTACTTTAAACCCAGCAGTCTACATGAAGGACTCCAAGGGCACGTCCAGGAAAGGCAGCGACCACCTGGTGGGCTCTGGGCCCGGTTAACGTCCCCAGGAGCCCAGGGGGGAGCTCTGATACTTGAAAAAGCAAAACCCCAGTGGTGGTCGCACCCACTGCACTGTGGCTCCCAGCTACGGTCTTTCTTTTAAATGTCAACCGGAAGCCAGGCTCAAAGACTTTCTTAACATGTAAGTAAAATGTGTGCCAGGCACACGGCAGACAAAGAGCCATTGTTGGGCGATGCTGGGGATGTGCTCCAGCCGGCCTGACCCTCCCACTTCTAGATAATTCTTCAGAACCACTGGGGGAGAGCGGAGAGCAAGTCTTTTGAGCAAACCACTCTGAGGGCCTTTGAGAGCTTCTGTGTCCCATTCGGCAGGTAGACGGGGCAGGTGTCAGGCCTTTCTGCCCACTGGTTCAGAGTTCTGGGCCACATGCACACGCAAACACACCCACTGCAGAGAGAAGCTCCTTGAGAAAGGGCTGAGGGCAGTCTCAGGAGCAGTCAGTGAGGCCTTGCAGGGCTCCAGGTGAGGGACCTGGGCTGGACAGAGCAAGAGCAGGTGTCCTTGAAGGCCAAAGGGCAGAGGGCAAAGTGTGCAGGTGACTGGGACATCTGGCCCAGGAGGAGAGGGAGGGAGGCCTGAAGGGCACTGCAGCCTGAGAACAGGCTGGGCCACTGCCACACAGAGTGACCTGAGACAGGTCCCCTGGCCTCTGGGTGCCCCAGTTTCCCCATCTGAAGTGATGAGCAGATGAAACTCCTGGGGCAGCTGTGAGTAGTCATGGTGTGGCTCTGTGCTGGGGAGATCAGAGAGGTGAGACAGGGGAGCTCACACCTTCCCCAAGGAGGCAGAGGCCACCCGCGGCCAGGGAGCCAGAGGCCAGTCTCCTTGGGATGGGAGAGGCCCGGGCTGCTTTTAGCTGGTCTCCGCAGGAGCAGAGAGAAATGAACAAATGATTTGGGCCACGGTCTTGACTCCTCTCTGCTTCCTCCAGCAGGAGTTTGATTCTCCCAGCAGCCCTCGCTCAGTCTGGAGACACTGCTCACATCCCAGAGTGAGAGGGGAAGGAGGGACCTACCAGAGTTGGTGCTGTAACTAGGATTTAGAGCTGGGACTGAGAGTTATGTTTCACGACCAGACTTGGAAGTTTGGGAAGAAGGAAAATGCCTCTTCTCTCAGTGAAAATGGTTTTGCAGTTGTAAACCTGCAGGGGTCAACCAGGACAAGAATGAACCCAGGGATGAAGAGTTCTGTGGCTCCAGCAACAGCTTTTGGCTTAACTGCAGAATTGTTTCTGGAAGTAGTCAATAAAAATTATGTGTATAAAACGATAACATAAAACCCCAACCCATACAAACTCACTTAATATAAACGACTTCAGATCTGAAAAAATCATTTTTATATAGCCTAATTCCCTGAAGTGTGAGCCCAGGCTGGGGCTGGAGGCGTCCCAAGAATCACTGGTTGTCGACACCACTCCTGCGGGGGTGAGGCTGCTCACCTCCACCAGGCCCGACTGTCAACTGTCTCTGACCGCTCTGCTTTATGTCCTCACCTGCCACCAGACATGAGCCCATTCCAGCTGAGGATGCAGCAGACACGTTCACCAGCTGGCTAGGGAAATCAACCAGGCTGATGGAACAGACGCCCGGCCAGCCAGCCCATGGCTCATTTCTTTTCCAAGTCTGTCTGCGGCATTTACTCCCCCCTCCCCCCGCCCCAATCAAACACCCAGTGGTCACGTCCTGGGACCCAGCGTGGAATAAACGGGTCATGGTGTCAGAGCTGATCAGAGAACAATGCAGGGGCAGTGGGGCTTAACCACAAAGTGTTCAGACATGTCTGCATAGATGTGGCGCAGTGAACTTGGGGATGTCTCCTTGGAGGTGGCCCACTTTGACCTGGAGCTTCTTGAAGAAGTGGAGCGGGGAGGCAAGGCTATCTGGGCACAGAAGCTTGACTCTTACTTAAGGTTCTAGCATCAGTTTAATTTTAACCTGTAATGACCTTTTGAAGCTGTCAATTTCAAAGGTCTCTGTTCTGTTGGGTAGGGGAGCTGTCATCCTTTTCCAAAGTATCCCTGCGAGTTTATGAGGGGGTTCATTTGAAGATTTGTGGAGAGGGGAACTATCCATCATCAGAAAATTATGCAAATAAGGGTTTTAGTCACTTAAAATGAGCACTTAGAAAACAAAGAAGGTTCTAAAGGGTACTCAAGCCAAGTTACCAGGTAGCACTGGGGAAGAAAAGGGCTGGACTTCACACTTTATTTTGATGCTCTCCGTCTGGAAAAGAATTGGGATTCTCTCTAATTTCATAAAAAATAATGTGTTCTGAGTATTTTTCCCCCTGGAGAAATCAGTTTGCACACAATTTGCAAAGAGGCTAATGAAACCAAAAAGCTCAGGAACAATGAAATTGTCCGTCTCACTCTCAGACATGCAGCCTAGCTCAGGGCCAGCTGCCAGGACCCCCACAAAGAGTCCTGAACTGTCATTTGAACACCTTTCTGATTGGTATGTGTGGCCACCATTTATAAAACATGCCTGCAATTCCGCTTCCTGTCCATGCAGAAAAGGGTCTCTGGCCTCTTCTCTAACAGCACAGGGCAAACTTATGCCATAACAGCCCTGACATTTACAATGGAGATGGAACTCACCATGGGAAACAACTGGAGAACCCCACTTTGCCACTGCTTGCACTGAGCCTGCAGTGTACACAGTCTACAATTTGGGTGCTACTCTGCAGTTTTCACACACTAAATATAGGTATGGCTTATTGATCCACTTAGCTTACTTCTGTGGTGTCAGGCTGTCTTCACCTCGGAGACTCCTGGACACCCATCAAACCCGTCCCCAACCCTCAAATGTATGGGAACTTGGGGAAAGCCACCTTTTCAGTCAGATCCTGGCAACAGGCACCGAAGTCCCTGCTGGCCACATGAGCTGAGCTGGATGGAGGGGCCGGGACTCCACGCGGTGACATGCTGGTCAGTAGGTGTCTGCAGGACAGCTTGGCTGGACAGTCACCCAAGAATATGCAAACCTGATCCAACCGGCACGTGAGCACTTACTAACACCTGACCCGTCTCCTCTGTTTACAATTCCATGACTGCAAGCTATTCTCTGAGCCCTCCATCCTAGGAACAGGCTCTAGGCTGCAGAGAGAAAACCCCAAGAGATCAGAGGGTTGGGGCGTCACAGCCCTATGGAAGGCGCTCATTAATGCGGTCAGATTAATCTAGACTCCTTGTCGGAGGAGTTTTCTTTGATAACAATCACATTAATTTACACGAATACAGTATCTTTAATCATAAGGCTTCAACACGTTTCACAAACATTGATTTAATCTCCCAGTACTTTTGTGTGGCTCAGCATAATCATCCTTTACTTAGGAGAGGGGGAAACCAGGATGACGTACAAAGTTGAAGATACAGACAAAGAAACGTCAAACTTTCAAATGCCGTATTCTACCTGAACTCCTAATTACTTGGCCCCAGTGTTTTTTTTCTTGTTGTTTCCTTCAGATGAATACACCAGTATGGTTTGTGATTTACATAATCAACCACTGCAAAACCCATGTTCCTAGCCGATAGTGGGGCATGAAATGTCACTCGCAGAGAAAAGGCAGAGAAGAAATCACGACAGCATCAGCCATGTTTAAAAATGAATACACACTTTAGTTTTAAGTCTGATGCAGGCCACGAAGTTAAGGATGTCAGAAATAAAGTTGAGCTGCCTGGAAAAACGATGAAGGTAGAGGAAGCAAGGAAGAAAAGAGGTTGAATTTTTTTTTTAAGTAACATTATGAAGTTACAGGAAGGAGGCTATTTCTAGCAAGCTATGGGCTGTTTAGCTTGGAGTCCCACAGAGGTAAGTAGCAGGACAATATAAATATTATTTCATTGGGGAGGACCGAGGAGAGGGTCCTCTGAATGAAAGAGACTAACAAATGTGCCTGGATGGATGGGGACAAGGGAGCAAAGGTGACAAGTTGAGGCTGCGGTAGAAACCAGAAACCAAAAGAATCATAAATGCCAGACTACACCGAAGTAAGTCTCCGATGTGAGCTTGATCAGCCGGAAGTGGACCAGCGTGGATGCTCTCAGGGGACAAGAAGTGAGCTTGCTCCATATTCTGCCAGACAGGAGGCTTGGTGCTGTCGTCGTCATTAAAGCAAGCCTTGATGAGCACCCCTAAACCCCTGCTGTCCTTCTGGGGGACATGCCCTGGTTTCACGGGCAGCCCCCAGTGTGTGCTGAGGCACCTCTGTGCCTCCTTCCTGGGATCCTCAGTGGCTGCTGGGCACCACGAGTGCTGACTGGCGAGCCCTCACTGCTGCTCCCGGCGCCCACCACCCACCCACATGGGGCCCGGGTGCCCAGCGTTGTTTGTTCAGCGTCTCCTCCCTTGGCTGAGCTGCTTCCCACCAGCCTCTCTTGGCAGTTGAAGGGAGACAATGCGTTGGTATCAGCAGCCGTCCCACCTTTAGGGCAAGTGGGAGGCGCTGATTCATGAGGAGAATATTCCCTATCGCCAATGGAAAAAGACAAACAGGCTTCAGATCATGGCCTTCCCCATGCCCCTCCCCCACGCACGCGAGTGTGAACACGTGCCCGATGTGTCACAGGTGTGCTGAGTGTAAACAGCCCCTCAGCACACTGGGGAGCACGCAGCACGAGGGCTTTGCGGAAAGCCTGCAACTCCTTGGCTCGCAGACCCATTTGAGGTTATGTCTTTACATCCTCACTGTAAGTTACTGCCAGCAAGTCAGCCACACTCAACCAGGCCGCTTCTCTTCATCTGGGAGGCCCAACAGCAAGGGAAACTACGTCTGAACAGTTGTTTTAGAAAGTGTGTGCAAAGCCTGTGCCAATGCAGTCGACCGAAGTTTTCACCAAAAACAGGTGCCCCAGGTTGGGGGAAGTGTGGCAAGCCTGATGAAGGAGAGCTCTCCCTAAGCCCAATGCCTATTCCATAAGTTAAAAAGAGCATATATCTTTTAATATATAGATGTACATAAAATGCAAGCCAGCAGGACTAAGCCAAATGACCACAATGCTTTCTTTTAAATTTTAGAATTTCAGTAAGAGAATATTGCTCTCTCTAGTCTTCCAAAAACCAACATGAATTTAGGAACAAATATTTCTCTTTGCCCTCTTGTTAACTTGCCTTAGAAAACACTTGACATATCCCCAGAGATCAACAGGTGGTCTCAGGTGACAGTGCTAGGGACGTGCTTCCCAGACACCCGGATTTACAACGCTTAGTGTCTTACTCAGGGGACCCATTTTATTCTCAACAAAGTCCCCATGAAATGGGAAGCATTTCATTCCAATGTCAAAGGCTAGGTGAGGACTAACATAGCCATTCATGGCATAGCTGGTCAGACCCATGCTCATGACAGAAAGAAGTTCGTCTCAGGAAAGGAAGGTGCTGGCTGCCTTTTATCACTAAAACAGCTGTGGACGGTTTCAGAATTAGTCTTGAACGCAGACTTGTGTGGGGACGCTCCTGCAGAACTGGAGCTGTCGGGGTCCACACGGCCTGTCACAGCCTGACTAGGCAGTTTTGGAATGAACAAGGGTGATGAGGGCCGGAGGGAGACATGAACAGGGAGGAAAAGAGAAGGCAAAGATAAAGGAAGAAAAACAGGGAAGGAAGGAGGAAGAAGGTGGAAATAAAGGTGGGGGCACAGGCAGTGGAGGGAGGCAGTGTGGAACAGTGGCTGCACTTTGGGGATGAGCCTCCCTTCTCACCTGCCCCATGTGACAGGGGCCCCGAGCTAGGTCTCTGCAGGTCCACTGGTTCGTTCCTGGAGTCAAGGTCCAGTGCTGCTCTCTTTTTTCTTAGTTTTGTTTTTTGAGGTAACATTGGTTTACGGCACTGTATATGTTTTAGGGCTACAGGTTCACACCTTTACAGATGTATGTTACCACACCACATCCATCACCAAAGTGCCCATAATCCTTCACCATAGTCCACGAGGCTCCCTCCTTTTTCCCTTATAACTACCCTTCCCGTCTGGTAGGTTCAGCTCTGCAGCAGATTTGCTTTGGTTTGTTTTGGTTTTGTCTGTTTCCTTGCTTTGTTTCTCTCTATTGCACATAGGAATAAAATCACTGTTTGTCTTTCTCCATCTGATTTCTTTTTTTTTTTTTTGATTCCTTTCATTTAGCATCATCCCCTCTGGTTCCACCCATGTTGTCGCAGATGGCAAGAGTTTATAATTTTTTATAGCTGAGTAGTATTCCATTGTGTATATAAACCTCTTTGTTATCCACTCATCTGCCCCTTTTAAGCCACACATCTTTCTAAACCCTACTCTAGAACTTCCTTTCTTCAGAAAGCCTGTCCTTGTCCCTTTGCCTGGCATCCTTAAGCTTGCATATGGCTTCTCATTTACAGCTGCCCAAGTGCCTGTTCAAGGTGCTTTCTGAGCACGAACATTACGAAACTTTCAACTGACAATGAACTAGAGTCTCCATTTCTGCTCTCTCCTCAAAGTGATCAATAATGTGCTTTGCAGACAATCGACGACCCTGAGGTCCAGTAATGGTACAAATTGATTCATTCAGGCTTTCTGCCAACAGAACACCGGCGAGTCCAAGGCACTCAGCCTCCAGGAGGAACACAGCTCTGCCAGTCCCTTTGAGTTTAGCCCAGTGAAACTCACTTCAGGGTTCTGGCCTTAGTAACTGCGTTGTTTCACTCTGCTAAGCTTGGGGGGGTTTGTTATAGCAGCAATGGGAGAACAGACTATGACATCCAGCCAGCTCTCAGCCCATCACAAAAATGGGCTTCTGCAGAAAGATTCCCGTACCAGAGAGAAGGGTGTGGCTGGCAGGTAAATAAACAGGCCAGCCAGCCAAGTGCTTCTTCTGGGGGCTGCTCCCTAGCCTTCGAGGGATATACTTATGTTCTGCGGGTAACCACAGAACTTGCTGGATCTTAGAGGCTCGAGGAACATGCTGAGGGGGAATCAGAGAGAGGGTCACCATCCCAACTCCCCACCTTCTGCCAGGATCTTGTCCTTTGCACAGTGGATCGGGAAGCTGGGGGGTAGCGTTCCCTTACAAACTGCATTTGCTGTATCGAGATGTATGGGTACAAACCAAAATTGAGAGAAAAGAAAATCACAGCGTGGAGGAGCTCAGAGCATGTCTTTTGATAACTAATGATTTCATCAGAGTACATGATGATGATGACCATGATGATAATAATTAATACTGATGACAGTAATAAAAACGGTAATATGTGGTACAAAGAACCTTATACTTACACATAGCCTTTCATCTTTAAGAATTTGAAAATTCTTTGCAACCTGACTTCCAGGACATATCAGCTTGAAATTAGGTTTCTGCTCGCCTCTGAAATTCAGACCTTTGCTTGGATTGAAATGCAGTAACCACTTGCCAGTTAATGCAAACTCTGTTCTTCGTCCTTTAAATCTTTAAGGAGCCTTGAAGGCAAACATGTTAGTCTGGCTCTGTGTCTCCTGGAAATTTGTGAATTCTGAATCTATTTTTCCCAGAATGTGTTTCCAAGACTTCCCTCCTGAAATTCACACTGGCCTGGCTTTGTGACCGACTTCCTATTCATGCTCTTCTCTCTCCCAGCCCCCAGTGCTCTTTTGGGGAGCTCACCTCAGGGTTTGAGCTCTCACCTCTTGCACACCTAGCCCTAGAGCTGACCTTTTTGCTCTACAGCAGCGTCCAGCTTCAGCCCACAGCCCGAATAGCTCCCAGGCACCACCACCTCCCAACTCAGCACCTCCTCCTGCTAACCAAGCCACTTCCCGCAGCTGACATGGGTCATGACGTCATTGCCGGTTCACCGCCCTTCACTGTCCAGCCTCTGCCAGGGAGCCACCTTCAGCTCCTGCTGGTCTTCCTCTTGTCACTGCCACTCTGACCCCTAGTCCCGTAGTCACCACCTCTGCAGTGTCCTGACCTCTGTCACTGTTGTTCTCACCTCCACTGCCCTGGACCCTTCAGCTCCTGTCCCAACGGCTTCCCAGCTGTCCCCCCCCACCCCCCAGCTGGCTGAGAATAACGATTGAACAAAGACCTTATCTCATCCATCTTTATATTTCTCACAGTGCTCCTAGGATTCACTTCCATGGAAGGGAGTCAATCAATATTTTTTTTGAACTGAATTTCTAAATCTCAATCATTAAGATATTTGATTGTATATATACCAATATATATAGGTAAGAAAGAAGCTGCCTGTAAAATCTACTATATTTTAAACATAGCTGGTGAATGCACTATTGAAAGGATTCCTGTAATGAGTCCTAAAAATTACAGAGTCTTTTAGGACTTACACACCTACCTATTTCTTAGTTACATCAGATTTTCAGGAAACAGTTTGCGCCTGGCTTACCCAGGAAACTTGTAAGTATATCACAGTATTACCAACTGTACAAACAGGATTTTGCTATTAAGGCTATTAAGGCCAGCAGCTGAAAGGAACTAGGTATTTGTCAGCGGGCCAAACATAGGAAGGGCAATTTCCTGGGGGAAGACTGGAACTACCGATTTGGGAGGTGAGACCATTGGCTGTGGGTATCATCTCGGAGAGTCTGACAAAAGGAGTCAAATGAGTCTCAACTTTGCTAGTGGATGTAACAGGGAGTGAAGAAACCTGCCTGCCACGAGCCAAAGGCATGGAGAGTGAGGCAAGAGGAGGCCTCCAGGGTAAGATAAAGAAGATAGGTGCTCAGAGCGGATAGACCTGGACTCAATTTTGTAGATGCAGAATATTCTGTGTCCATAAGTGAACCATGTGCTAGTAAAAAAAAAAAAAAAAAAAAAAATCAAGCTTGGTGAGGAACAACGAACCTGAGCATAAAGCAGAATAGGGTGGAGGGAGAGAATTCGTAGGTAGGACTATTTATGAAATCTCTCTGAGTAAAGACTTTTGAATTATAATTATTTTAGAAGATAAGTACGACTTGATAGATAGAACACGGCTGATTTGCTGAAAACAAAAAACAAACAAAAACAACAATAACAACAAAAACAGCAGGCAGGGATTTCTAAAATTCCAGAACCTAGATCCCACTGGCTAGTGATGAAAATGAAGATGAACAGGGGATCACACTCATGATGGATGGGCCTCCGCAAGTAACCCTACACTTAGTGACCTGCCGTAGACCTGCTTCAGGAGACGCTGCGAGGAAGGGCTAGTTGAGCTCCCAAAGAAAGTAGCTGCAGAGGCTAAAACAAATTTCTAAGATTTGGGGATTTATTTGTAGATGTCGAGGGGTCAACACTATGATTATAAATGAGGGTAATCATCACGTGGACAGCTTTTGGGGGAAAAAAAGATTCCATAGGAATTCCCTATTGGCACAAGGAATGAAGGTATTTACAGTAAGGATGCCAGAGAGGTTTTTAGGTAAAAACAAAGAATATTTTTAAATAAGGGAAGGTATATGGTTATGTATATTCATAAAGATCTTGGAATCTTTAATGACATCATTCTAATCTGGATCTAATCATGAGAAACTTCAAGGAAAAATAGGAGGGAGGTGAGGACATTATAATTAGTATACAGTTGAGACTTCACTAGGTATGAAGTGCTCTGGAGAGCAAGAGTGGCTGGGGCCAGAACCCAGGGTGCAGGAGGAAGGCTGTATGTCCCAGGGGGCTGGCCTGGAAGCCTGAGGACACACAGTGGAATATTTGAGAATCAACCGAGGAGACTGAAACTTAAAGCTCTCTTGGTTAAGTCCAAGGAAGGAAAGGGCAGGAAAGGCCAATGTGATTAAGGAAGGATATAAAGATTAGTCTGAGGAGTCTAAGAGGGAGGCTTAAAATATATAAACAGTGATTTAGTGATATAAACTATTTATAAAATATAAGCAGTAAGAAGTTTGGACAATAATGACAAAAGAGGAATGGTTCTGGTGAGGCCTTAGGGACAGCATTTCCTCCACTGTGGTCTGGAGCTCACAAAAGCAGAGAATGCTAGGGTACTGGAAGGGTCTTCCAGAAGGAGCAGGCCAGCCTCTCCTTTTACAGGTCCAGGAATGCAGGAAGAAAGCCACTAGCCTGTAAGCAGCTCTCTCTGCATCCTCTCACCCCCAAAACAAGCACAAAGAAAAGCAGGAGGGGTAGGATTAGCGCCTGGAGGTCAGGAGGCTCAGGACAGGGAGCCTGGCTTCTAGCAGAACTGGGGCAGATGAAGGGATGGAGAAGGGAAGATCTAATTTCCTGCTCTGGGAGGGCAAGTGTGAGAAGGTGGTGAGAACAGCCAGGGGAAAAAAAAAGGGACAGTTTCAAGCCCAGCAACACACAGAGATGGGCTGAGGGAAGCTCTAACTGGTATTTATCCAAGTCTTCTGATGACAGATCAGATTCCCGAGGTCTGGAATGTGTTACCCAGCATGATTCTAAACAGGGTTCGGAGATAGAGCGAGCAGTTATGGGCCATTGAACTTAACATCATTTACAGAAAAATATTAGGAGAAGTTTGGGGAGGGAACAACCCCACAATACAGTAATTGGGTTAGAAACAGGCCACAGGTTTTTACTGAGGGAAGGTGTGGTTTTAACTGGTTTGTGAGATTTCTTTGAAGTTAGAGCTTTTTCAGTTCTAGATTTTAGCTCACGGTTTAAAAACTTCCATAAAAGACTAGGAATAAATATAAAATGAGTAAATAAAACAAAAAACAAGCATAACTGAGAACATTAGAAACACAATGGTAAGAAGAATGGATGGGAAGGACAAATGACACAGCAAGGAATGCATTTAGCTTGCATCAGCTGGTAGGGTTTTGATTAGGATTATTTCATGAAAAATATGTGATTTCAATTTTGGTCTGAGTTTGTTGCCATGCCATTTGCTAAAACACTCTGCAGAACAAAAGGATTTTTTGTTTGTTTGTTTGTTTTTCTCTGGGAAAAAAAAATCTTAGCTTTTTTTTTTTTTTTTAAGTGGCTTGACCATTTGGTGTGGTTAAAAATTTGGCGCGTTAGGCTGAGAACTTCATGAATCTGGCCTTTGTGAATTTTCCAAGTTTAGAGTTCTCAAACAAAAAGAACATATCTTTGTGGTTAATCTTAATCAAGAAACTGGCCAATATCCATTTTCTCATATGGAATTTCCATACCACTGAGTAGCTACTGCATCTTCAAAAAGAGCCTCAGAGAGGATGAAGATCACATTAAAACAACGATAGAGGAATCAGGGAACATATTAAGACTGTTTATATATTAAGGCTTGCTAGAAGACTTGACTATACCTTGCTACCTTTTTTAACTGATTAAAGAGTACAAGGTACCAATGATTGAATTCTACCTTTCCAAAGGTACTAGATGTAAGTAACTGGTCCATACCTCTGCAGCTAGCCTCTAGGAGCCCTGGAACATGTCTGCCTAGTTCATACAAGGTATCACAAGGCAGCTGGTAAATATGTAGCTAATCAATGAATAAATAACAACTGCATCAATACTGGACACTTTACTGAGTGCCAAAGACTGTACTAAATCGCATTTTGTATATTTAGCTCTATGAATTTTCCAACAATCTCTTTGAAAGTTCTGTTATTAATCCCACTGTTAAAGACCAGGAAAAAGAGGCACTGAGAAGTTAAGTAATTGGCCTAAGGTCACACAGCCAATAACTGATGGGCTGCAGCTTCGAGTTCAGGCAGCCTGGACCTGGGACCCCCAAAGCCCACACTCCTCTCTGTGAGTGAGCGGGTGTACAGCACCCCGAGCCCATATGACAGTGTTCGCACACCCAGACAACTACATGCCAGGTGGGAATTCTTGGAGATGCAGACTCAAGTATCAACTCACATCACCAAATCCCGGAAGTCAGCGGGATGGGGGATTCAGAGTACAGTTTCTGGGATCCAGGGCTGCGCAGGAAACCCAGAGGCAGACACCCAGGGGAATGAGGCTGCAATCACCTCTCAGTTCTCAGTCAGAACAAAACCTTTAAGACTTTTCGCGTTGGTATCAAAGGAAGGTTGAAGGTTTTGCGGCGGCTAAATCATTGAGGAAAAGAGTAAAGTGTGGACCCCCAAGTGTGCTCTGCATGGCCTCTTTTGGATTCTGCTGCCTGGGCCAAGTGAAGACCTTTCTAGATAAGTCTGAATTTGGTTCAGAACACGACAGAGATAGATTCCCCTCCAGTCCCGCGTTAAGATACTGTGTTTTAGACCTGAGGTGTCCTCATCACTTTTGTTTTCTTTTGATGTCCTTTATGGCATCCATTTTTTTTTCCCCTGTAACCATCTGGCTCTGAGGAGCTCTGTTTATGCATTTGGCTTCAGAGTGCCCCTGAGTGCCGAAATCTTGGGGCTACATGCCCAAAGCTCGTGAGGAGCATGAACTTTGTGGACTCCTAGGAAGATGAAAAGAAGCCTCTGGCACTTACAAGATGGACTTAAGACACCGAGATGGGAGGAGACAGCTTAGACTGGGGAGGATTCCTGTCTGCCCTGCCCTGTGCACTCAGCAAGCTCAGGGAAATGGGGAGCTTTTCAGCCTGAAGAGCCTGCTGGGTGTGGTCCCACCAGGGCCCGGGCGCCTAAGGAAAGTGCCTTCCCGAGGCACTGGCCTGTCTGGTCCCCTTTCCAGTGGAAGAAAACTGACTGTCACAACCTGAGGCAGTTCAGCCTCACGCTGCAGAGATGATCCAAGTCTCGGGAAGACGTGCTGTCCCAAGGAACGAGGTTAGAAGTTGAGTGTCACCACACAAGCTTGCCCTGTAGAAGATGAAGTCCAAGTGGAGTGAACCAGATTAATGCCGTGAGAGACTTAGAAAGAGGAAATGCAGTTAGAAACCCCCAGTCAAGCATGGGGGTGGGGAGGGACAGCAGTGAGCAAAGAAGGCGAGCTGTGAAATAAGAAGTCACTGTTATGTTCTGGCCTCTAGAAGGGAAACAGAGTTGCAGAACTGATCTGGTGATGACATCTCAGTGAACAAAAGAATGCTGGGCGCGAAGGGGATGGAGGAAAGAGGGGCTGATGCGACCTCAGGACGGGTGCCTGTCCCAGGGTCTGCTTCCTGCTCGGCCAATTCTTTTGTTCTCTGTCCTTATCAATCCCACCCCTGGCCTGAGTAAGGACAGACAAGTCACGCTTAAGGCCTTCCTAGATTTGGAACGACGAAAGCCCTTACAAGGGTGGAGGTTTCTGTTGGCTCCGTGAATTTTTCGCTCTGAGATGACACTTTCTGTGAGTGAGCACAGACACATCTGCCCGTTTATGTGACCCGTGCAAGGAATGTTCCAGAGAGCTGCCGGCCTGGTGGCACCTCGTCAGGACAGGGAACAAATGCCAGGGCGGCCAGGGGGCTCCTTGCTGTGTCAGCAGGAGCGTGCTGGAATCTTCCTCCCCCAGAGCGGGGGCACATCCTCTCCTTCACACACCCACTCGCCAGGAGCACAGGCAGCCATTGTTCCCGTGTCAGAGGCCCGCCACGCCCTGCTCCCGGACAATGCCTGGGCTGCACTGCGTCTCCGAGCTGGTGATTTCCTTTCCTTTTTATTTCCTCCTCTAAGTAAGAGGGCATGAAGTAAAGGGCTTTTTTTTTTTTTTTTAAACAGGACATTTTACAGGGTGTTTACTAATGACATACTCACTTTCAATCTCTTTCCACTGGGGTTTTCTTAATCTCTAAAAGATTATACAACAGATAGGAATTTGGTACAAAACACAGGTAAAACAGGTTCAAAAGGGCTTGACTTTTCAGTTATTATGCATCTCATTAGGTGACCACTGCGTTTGAGCAGTTCCTCTGAAAAGGCTGCTTTCTTTCCCTTTAGAGGCTCGACCTCGTGAAAAGGGGCACCACCAAGTTAGGAGTTTTTAAGAATCTAGGAGCGAAGGATATTACGTTCTAAAAATCTACAGGTCCTTTCTTAAAGCAGCAACTTCAGTGTTGAGAAATTCAGCCATTCATCCATCTACCCACCAATCAACATTCAGTTAGCACCTACCTTGTGACAGCCTGAAATATTTTTAAGAAATCCTTATCTTCTAAGAGTGCACAGTTTGGTCAAAGGAGAAAGGCAGAAACAAATGCATATGCAATAAACTATAGTAGTATAGTAGTATAGTAGGCGTCACAATAGAATTATGTGTGGCATTTGATGTAGATACAAAGGAAGGAGTGGAAATTCCAGTGGGAGCAGTGTCAGTAATGGAGCTGGGTCTTGCTGTCCGGGGAGCTGGCACACGGCTTAGGTTTTCGTGTGTGCACCCTGGGGCGGTAGGCCCAGACCCAGAGATCCTGCAGGCCATGGAGGGTGGCATTCAGGGACCACCCATCGAAACAGGAGACTGCCCTGGTGGAATTGGCCTTGGGTGTGGGTCTCCAATTCTGTAACCAACTATTTTCCCTTGATGTGTTTTGCCCTTGTTTTCCTTTATACAACAATGCACTCTGCAGTGAGAATAATGCCTCATATTCAACTCGGCGCTGCGCTCTGGCCTGGGAGATGCCCCCTGGCATTCAATGCGGGTATTTTCCCGGCTGGCACTGGCAGCCAGGGAAACCTTACCACTTCAGTCGGTCGGTAGTATTTGAGGTCCACAGTCACGTGAACTTTTCCGGTCTCTTTACATCTGCCCACTTCATTTTCATTCTTTCCTTCCCACCTGGAAAGAAGATAAACACTTAATCAGCCTCTAATTGCTTGGGAGCATTATGCCAAGCCGTGGTCCCTCGCTGGCTCGCCTGCTCCCCGAGGGAGAGGGAGCGTCTAAGCTCATTAACTGCAGGAGCTCGGGCCGCAGTCTGGCCCGTCCCAGGCACGAGAGCCTTCCAAAAAGCCTCTCCAGATCTGTTCTGGAAGGGTGCTGCCTTACCCTTGTCTTTTTAAGGACATCACCAGGGACTCAAACATGAGAATTTAGAAAAACAGATCAGTCAGAATAAGGAATCGGGTGATTTTTAAGGATTTCAAAGATTTTTGCACTTCTTTAGACTTAGCGATGAAGTCAATTGTTATGCATTAATTAATATCTCATGTCTTTTCATTTTTGTTTTATAGTTTTAGGGAAGTTTATTGTACTTTTTACACTTTGGAATAAGTTTCATAGCCCAACTGACCATTTCACCTGCCCTTTTATATCTAAGTTCTTTGCTCTACCAGCCAACACAGGGCTTCATTAATAATCACAGGTAATTAAGGTTCCGGGAAGTGCACATGATGGGCTCATTTCCTGCTACGAGGTGGTTTAGCAGCCTCTCTTGACCGCTCCCGATTCACCTCTGACGCTGTTTGGACTCAAGTTCTTCTTCCTTTTACACCCACAAGTGACAACAGGTAAGGACCCCAACAACCACCCTGAAGCCCACACCCACAGTGCACTGAATATGCTCCTGGGCTCGGAGACCATCATCTTGATGGCATTCCATTTTATGTCCTCATTAAAGAAACAAAGCCACTGGCTTAACGCTGACCCCTGGATTCCTGCTATCTAATTTACAAGCAACAGAAATGGCTACATAATTTGAATTATTTTTACAAATGAAGCTTTCAGGCAAAAGAAAGGAAAGGAATAACAGAGGAATGTTTGACTTCATTGCTTATCCTCAGAACTAGTTTGCTTTATCAGCTGGAGAGGAACCCTGGGGCAGGACCATGCTGTGTCTCCTCCATCAGCATCAGGGAGGGCAGCAAAGGAAAGACTAGGGTGTTGAGCTGGTTATTTGATCATGAGGTTCACGGGAGCCACCGCAGATGAATCTCGAATGTGGGTCTTGGTGATATGTTGGACATCGGCTAGGTAAGAAAGACATAATCTGGCCTCACAGGCTTTATTTCTGATCGACTATTGGAATGTTTCCTCAATTCACTTCTCATAACATAGGGATAACAATTCACCATTCGAGGGACTATCAGTTCATAAAGAGGCTGAATTTGCCAGTGACCACAAGGCAAACGCACAAAACATCGCACAACACAGGGAATCACAGCAGGGTATACTGGACAACATAAAACTGGACAACTAGCATGTTCCTGTGGCGTTTATATGAATTAAGTGACCTAAAACGGGGCAATGGCCCTCTCTGGCTTAACATCTTCCTGTTGACTAGATTAATTTGTCAGGCATGGTCAGGCTGAGGATTTTCAGCAAGGGAATGGCAGGATTGGAGTGAAGCTTTTGGAAAATTTACCTAGATGTGGTATGTGGGTGCTCTACATTATGAAAACTAAAACCCAATAAAACAAGATGAGCCCTGGACATCTCTTATGGGTAAAGACCAAATTTTAGCTAATATTTACAGCAAAGAAGAATAATGAATAGTGTGGCAATTTTAAAAATATTACCTAATTCTCAAGTTAATGGTTTACGTGGAAGCACTGCTTTAGTTAGACTTTCAGTAAATGAAAGGATATTTCTCTCCTAAGTTCGTTTTAACATAATTTTTGCTCACCTTTTATATTACAGAGAAAAACAAGTATTTCCAACTTAGTCAAAAGGGTTAACAAAAGCACTGTTCACAATCTTGCTGTTTGTAATCATAGCTCGGTAGATCATCGATTAGGGTTATGCTGACTTCTGTCCACAGGTAGTTATAACTCTGTCTTTCCTATAAATCTGCTCTGATGTCACCACTCAAGAAGTGGAGTTTCAAATGTATCTACTCACAATTAAATTTTCTGGAAACCACATATTAACACACATAAATATTTAAATTGATAAAGTCTTGGGAAAGACTTGGAGAGCTTGCCCTGGTAGGGGAGGGAGCAGGTGGGAAGGCAGAGGAAGAAGGCAAACTCAGGGGTGTCTTTGGGTGAAGGGCCGGCACACTTTGAGTAAAGAGCCAGAAACTAAATATTTTAGGCTTTATGGTCACTTTTATGTCCTCTCTCTGTCCATCATCTCTTCCTTTTGCTTTCTCTTCTCCTCCCCTTCTCTTCTTCATTATCACCATTTTTTATTATTTTTTAAAACTATCTTTTATGTTCTTAGAGGACAGTAAAAAGGAGGTGTCAGGAGGAGTCTGGGCCGCTGACCACAGGTTGCTCACCCTGTTTTGTGAGATGAATTAATGGCACATCCTCACCTTCAACTAAAGGAAAGCACTTCATTCCTGGTCACACCAGCCGAGTCCACTGCTTGCATTTTCCTGTCTACTGCTCACTCTGATCGCCATGTAGTCAGAGGCTAACATCTGGGATTTGTAACAACGGTTGAAACAACAACAACAACAACGTAATAATAATTTAAAAAAAGGGGAGGCATCTATTAGGGCAGAGTTTGCGGCTGCTCAGATCCCCGTGGGATGAGTGCACAGCACACAGGCCTCTGTGCCTCGGCTGGAACTTGTACTGGCTGCCATCTTGCAAACGCCGTCCAGCCCAGACTGTCTCTGAGGGCATGGCATGGCCCCGGCGGTTAATACAGCGGTGCAAAATAACCAACTGTAACCAGGAAATGGCTCAAAGCTGAACTGAGTTGGCAAAACCCACTTTCTAATTTACACTAGATCTGCAGGAGGGCAGTAAGGAAACGTTTCGGCCAAGGGCCAAAAAACATTCAGCTACAACAATACATGAAACACTTGTATTAACAAGTAAGAGGTAACAGCTAACTTGTCCTAACAAGCAATGTTATGACTCAAAGCAGAGCTGCAAGGTTAATGAAATGAAGGTGGCTTGACGGGGAGTAGAGGATTCGGCTAATGAACAGGCATGGCTGCCCACTGCTTCAGAGCGGCAGCTTAGCGAGCAGCAATCCCGTATAATTCAACCTTTAAAAGAAATTATTGGCACCTAATAAGCATTAAAGGGCAATAGAAATTATTGAAGAATAACAGAATCAAGCGACTTAGGCAAGAGGAGGTGCTATTAAAATCTACTCAACTAGGAATCCCTTTAAGGAACAACAAAAGCAAAATGAACTGTGTAAATCAAGTTTAGGAGACTGTTAAAGTGAACGTCGGGAAGGGAGGAGGCAGAACCTCCCAGCAGCACCAGGAATATCGCAAAGGACCTTCGCAATTATTTTAAGAAGCACTATTTTATCAGTACACAGATACGGGAATAGGAGGTGGCCGGTAGTGAAAATTGAGCCAACAACATAAAGCAGTCCTGGAAGTGAGGGGGTTCTGGATAAAGATGGTGGCTTGCACACACTTTGGCTCTTTCTTCAGACCCCTTTCAGTAAAGGAGTAAACTCACAATGGCGAGCAGAATGGGAAAGAGGAGGGAGAAACCATGTTCTGGAAACTGGAGCGTAGATGGACTGGTGTGAAGGAACCAAGCGGAGCCCGAGGCTCGAGCAGCACTGGGGAGGCCCCAGATGCTCAGGAGTGAGGGCTGATGACAACTCTCCTCGTGTGCAGTCTGGGCCCAATCTCACCCCAGATTCCACATAATGGGGCCACTGCCTCGCCCTCCCTAGAGAGGGTCACAGACGGAAGGTCTGGGACCCAGTGAAGGGTGGGGTGACCTTTCGAAAACAAGGACAACGTTGTGTTGCAGGAACGTGGGATGGGGCCCTCCCCTTCCAGGGAGGAAGCGGGGGACTTGGCTCTGGGCTCACGGCTTGTAACTGACTCCTGGTCATGCCCCCTTCTAGGGACGCAGCTGACTCTGTCCTCAAAAATGCCCATTGAGTTTCTTAGGTCTCCACTTTTAAACATGAGCAGAAAGCCGAGGATTACCAGACACACGCATGAAGGAGAACACCTACACGAAAGACAGAAATCATAACAAAATGAAAAGCAGCCACACAGTAGTGCTGGATGATCCAAAGGTCACCCACCCTCTGATGGCCCAAGATACTGCAGCTCCGAGAGCACCCAAATATCCTGGGCAGAGCACCCTCAGGAGACATGAGCTTGACCCTTGCCATCACCAAGTCAGCGCGGAGAAGAGAGAAGACAGCACACCCCTGTGCTCCTGGAGGACGTCAAAGCCAAGGCGCACCAGGGCAAACAGTTGGTGAAGCGTGTCCATGACACTGACTTGGCCAAGGTCAAACCTTGATCAGACTGATGAGAGAAGAAGGTACATAGACTGGCTCCTGACTAGGGTGCTTTGCATGTTGCCAACAAAATTGGGACCCTTTGTACTGAGTCTAGCTGGTTAATTCTAAATATGAGTTTTTTTCACCAAGGGGTGAAAAAAAAAAAAAAAAAAGAAAAGAAAAACCAAGAGGAAGGTTAGAAAATCAGAGGATGGCCTCAAGAGGTCAGTATAAGAGGATTTCCAGAAAGAGAGTACAGCAAAATGGAGCAGAGCAAATAATTATCTTAAAGTGAATCAAGAAAACTGATGAGAGCAGAAGATGCATTTCTAGACGGAAAGGGTCCAAGAGAGACTTCCAGACAGTGAATGGACTAGACCCATGTCCTAGGGAAGGTCAGACCCCTGGGACAAAGGGAAGGTCTCGGGGAATTTCCGGACAGGACATGCGGAGACAGAGTCAGAGGATTCTCCTTGTCCACAGTGACACTGCACTTCAAAAAGCCAGTGGCAGAGCCTTCGATACTTGGAAGAAAAGAGATTCCCCCCTAGAATTGTACGTCAGCTACCTTATCCATTTTGAGGACCAAGAAAAGGTACCTTCTGATCTCTTTGGTTGAAAATTTCTTACACCCTTCTCAGGAAACTAAGATTTTGCTTAACCAAAGCAGAGAGTTTTTAAAAAGATGTCAGGAAAGAGGAGAGCCCTCAGGAGAGCAGCTAACAGACCCCTTGAGATGAGGCATGAAGGCAAGAACATGCTGGGGTGAGGGCAGAAGGCTCTAGGAGGCCTGCTTCAGGAAGACGTCACAGATGGGGTAACCCCGGCCCCAATGCCTCCTCTGGTTCGGGCAAAGTGTGGGGCGGAGGGAGTGACAAAAACACAATGAGGTGACTGAAGAGAGAGGACGATGACTAGCTCTGTGGAAGACAAGTATCACACTGTGTCACCTGGTGAAGAGGATGGACCCGTCCCAGTGTAATGCGACCCTGAGCTAATCAAAAATTATAATAATAGAGTCATAGAGTATTAAGAGTAGGGAATGATGAGGCCAGGGGGGGAAAAGAGGACAAAGCCCTCATGTTGAATAAGGGGAAGGCCACTAGATAATGCCTGGAAGGGAAAAAATCAAGAGCCAGCAATGAAAACATTTAGAAACATGGAGGTAAATGCCAAAATAATCAGCCGAAAGACTATATAACAGAGCACAATAGGGTTTCCAGAGAGAGAGAACAGAAAAACACCGAGCAGAGCAAATCTTTATCTTGCGGTAAATGGAGACAATTAGCAGAGCTGAAGCGCTTACATTTCCAGACAGGAAGTGGCCCAAACAAGGGACAGGACGAGCTGGGAAAATGGGGAGGAGGGGGGCGGGTTGGGAGATCCCTGGGGTTTGTGACAATTCCTGTAGGATGATTAGAGTTTAAATAGTGTGCTGGAGTAAGTGGAAAGAAAAAATAGAAAAACAATGGAGGAAAGTCATTTCAAATGCCGGCTTTGTAAGAGCAGCTCTGGCCCACCAGCCCCTCCCGGGAGCCACATCCACGGCTGGCCCTGCCCCAGGACCCAGTCGGAGCTGGAGCCCCATCAGGCTTTCTGCCCCCACTTCTCCCCTAAAGCCCCAGCACTTCCCCTACAGCTCCTCCTCCCACTGTGCCTTCTAGAGAACCAGAGGAGCTGATGTTTTTGGAGCCAACAAAATCTGGCTCCCACTTCCCCCACAGAGGAAACCACTCACTGGGTGGGAGATCATGTCCAGAGAAGAGAAAGGACAGGGGGGTGTCTGGGAATCTGGAGGTGCTTGCTGACCTCTGGAGCTGAGGGAAGAGGTGTGTTTGCCCACAGAGGGAGGGGCGGAGAGGACAGAGAAAGGGAGGGGAGGAGGGAGGACTGGATGGTGCCACATGCTTCAAGGCAGAGGGCCTGCAGCAGGTCCCTGGGGATGTCAGGGCAGCTCTGAGGGAGGGATGGGGCAGGAGGTGAACTGGTGGGAGGTGAAGAGGGAGGGAGGAGGTGAGGAGAGGGAGGCAGCCAGGAGAGGCGACTCTTTGGAACCTCTGGGCAGAGGAGGGGGAAGAGAGGTAGGGCATGAGTGTGTGGTGTGTGGTGTGTGGTGTGTGTGTGGTGTGTTTGTAAAGGTGGGAGGATCTGAGAATGTCAAGTTGTCGGTGGGAAGGAGCCATGATGAGAGGCTGAAGGCAGAGGAGCGGCTCTTCCCAGAGGGAGGGGCACCTGCTGGAGGAACCAGAGAGGACAGCACCTCACTTTTATGTTCGGGGACCACTGTCATCTTCACAGAACCAACTGTGGTGTCTGGAACCCAACACTCATGTAAAGGCCGGACCCTAGACATGGGGGGCCTCAAGTTGTGGGCGACTCTTCCCCATCGCGGAAATGGAGACTCTCTCCTCTTCCCTCGGGCTGAGTCTTTTTCCATTTTAATTATATTCATAACGATAACTGTTATCAAATAAGGGGCTTCCAGCTGTCTCACTGGAAAATGAAATGAGAAATTAGCTACACCAAAAAAAAGTACAATGGAAACACCAAGGCTGAATTAAAGTCAAAGGCAGAACATGAGGGAGGAAGACAGAGATCGTGAACGAAGGCGAGAGAAGGCGGTGACGAAGCAGTGGCCCAGTCCAAAGATAAGAATGCTGTTTTGGGTGTGTTTTCACTTTTACGTTGTTTTTTTCTTTCCTCTTTTTCAGTCATCACTTTAAATGGGAATGGTCTAAGGGCCTCAATTAAAACACACTGTCAGAGTGGAGAAAAACAGAGGACTCAGCTCTGTGAGGTCTCCAAGAAAACAGAAGGGTTTAGAATCTGTGTCTAAAGCCCAGGACAGCGGTGCTCCTGCAGAAGGCGCCCACTTGGGTGAAGGCCCGTTCCTTCTGTGCTTTCCCGAGTCGGGACCCTTTGTCAATGCTGACGGGGGATGCCCCACCCCAAGGCGGGCAGGGAGGACCACCTGCAGCGTGTCTGTGGGGAAATGGCTGTGAGGGGCCGAGTGATCTCCAGGAGGCCACCCAGGACAGGCTTGGCGGCACCTCCACCTCACGGGGTTGGAACGAATGGCATGGGTGGGGTGCCCTTTGAAAGGGACACTGTCGTTTTCCTGGGGAGGCCACTCCCAAACATTATTTTCAGTAAGAGTTGTCAACGGCTCTCCATTTCCCTTGCTTTCTTTCTGTTGGGACCGCTGAGAAACTATGGGAGAGGTTCATACTTTTCCAACTGCCTTTTCTTAGGCTTTATCTCGAGGGAATCAGATTGGTAGGATTAACACGAGGGAAAAGGTCTAATGTGGCGAGTGGTGCTAATCCAAAGTGGAGCAAATTCAAAAAAGGAGAGGAGAATTAGTTGCTGAGAGTATCTAGTTGTACAGATTTTTATATTTCTGTGGAAAGTCAATGCTTATCACTTTAGTTGTATCATTTCTTTTCATTCAACTTTATTGGGGTTCTCCTACTCTCAGGAAAAAAAAAGGCCAGTTACTGCTCCCCTCAGCTGTACAAATGGCAGAGAATGTTCCCAGGCCCAGTCTTTCCCCGAGGTTCAGAGCTTTTTCCTGAGCTTCCCGGGGCTTGCTAACTGCGCTTTATCCTCCTGTTTTATTTTCACTTGGCATGTCCCACCCCCCGCCACCCCCAAAGAATGAGGGTTAAGTTTCTCCTGCTTTACAGG
>PVIJ01011229.1:0-55758 GCA_004024925.1 Scalopus aquaticus | reverse complement strand
TAAAATCAGAAGAGCCTGCTCTTGTCTTGTTTCCTAAGGTCTTCCTTTTGCCCAGGGAGGTCAAGTTACTTGTCCAAGAAGGCAGAGGAGCTGGGAATAGCAGTCTTACCTCTGTAGCTCTTGTCTGGTGCTCTATTCTCAGTTAGCACAAACCCTGTGCTCTAAAAAAAACCCCTTCAGGGCCTCCCCGGTGGCGCAGCGGTTGAGTGCTGCGTTGTGGAGCTGTCGGCAGCGCCGATGCGAGTTCGACGCCCAGCCGGGGAGAATCCCACATGGTGCGGCAGACCTCTCCTGCCTCGCCCGCTGCTCCCCTCAGCAGTGTATTTCTGATCTGCCCGTTCTGCTCCCCACTCTGTCTCTGGTGAACCCTCTCGCCGCCCCGCGCCTCTGGCCTGTACCCCAGCTTGTATACATAAATAAATAAAAACTCTTTAAAAAAAAAAAATAAAATAAAAAAAAAATAAAAAAACCCCTTCATTAAAATTTCGTGTCAGTGAGAAAGGCCAGGAAAACACTGAGAGCCCTGTTCAGTTCTGGTACAGAGTTTATTATATGGAGACGGTGGCACTCTTATGAATTGAGATGTGTAAGTTTCCTAGCAACTTCACTCTTTCTGATGTTACTTATTCCCTTTTTCAGCTGACTGTTCAAACAAGGAATCGCTTGCATTATAATGAGCGTTAAGGAAGACAGTCCATCCTGCCAACCCCTTCATTAGGGATTTAATAGAAGTCAAGTAAAATAAGAAGATTTCACCTGATTCCATCTCTTTCTTTCCGTCCATAGCGCCGCCTTCACATCTACAGTGGTTCACTCTCCACAGCATAAGACCAAGAAAGCTGGCTCCTGACCCCAGTTCAGCCACTTCTCACATCCTTCTTCTCTTTGCAGCACACTTTCTAAGGGTTTGAATTATGTCATCTATTGCTCACAGTCACATGTCTACCAAATGGTAGAACCAGCCTTCAAACCGTGGTCGTCTCACTACAGGGTGCCCATGTTCTTAACCATCACACTGTTATGCAAAATCTCTAGCACCAGGTACTCTCCCCAGTCCCTACAAATCCATCTGCACACTGAATATATCCACTCAAAAAGCTACTGTGGCACAAGGGTTAAGTCTCAGCCTATGAAGCTACTGGCAGCCACGGCAGCACGAGTTCAATCCCCAGTCAGAAAGCTGACCCACATGGCGTAGCAGACCTCTCCTGTCGCGCCTGCTGCTCCCCTCAGCAGTGTATTTCAGTACTTCTGCCTGTTCTGCTCCCCACTCTGCCTCTGGTGAATCCTCTCCTTCCCTCCCCCCCCATACACACTGATGTCGTTTTTTGGAGTCGATGAGTTGAGAGCGGGGTCCTTGGGTTCACTCTGGGAAAGGTTTCACCAGAGCTCCTCTTTGGCAGCACACAGCGAGTTTCTCCATGAGACAGAGACTTAGTTACACTCAAAACAGGTTTATTAGGGAAAGGGAATTAAAGGGCGCTTGTACAGACACAAACGGGCAGAAAGAACAGAAAGAGGCCTGCACGGTTGCAGGCAGGCGGGTAGCCCTGAGGAGAGCTCCCTCTGCTGAAGGAGGTCAATGAAGAGAAGTCCCAGCATGGTACAGGTCACGGGCAGGCAGGCAGGCGGCTGCCCTGCAGAGGGACACGGTTGGTACAGGAAAGCACCTGCATAGGGGCAGGTGAGCAGTAAGATGGCTGCCCCGCATTCTTGCATGGATGGCACTGACCTAGCCTTCCTTCAGTTGGGAGGGGCTCTTCTTTGAGGATGCCTGTCTGTTACTGAGTTTGAATAACTTAACTAGAATATGAAAGGAGACTGGAGATTCTACAATGGGCTCAATCTCCTTATCTTTACCTTCTGCCGCGCAGTCTGATACCTGCCTGAATCTGCTTTTGTGATTTAGGCATTGGTGCAGCTGTGTTAATGGTTATGCTAATTCTGTCTACCCCCACCTCCCAGTGTGGCTCTGGTATTAACTTTATTTTTAAGTTATATCTCCTCCATCAAATCTACTGACCTACACCCCAGCTCTTATATGCATAAATAAATAAATCTTTAAAAAAAAAAAACAAAAAACACCAAAAAGCTACTGTCACTTCAAACTTAATAGCTTCTAATCCAAACTCATAATTTCTCTTTTTTTTAAATTTATTTATTTATGCATACAAACTAGGGTGCAGGCCAAAGGTGTGAGTCGGTGAGAGGGTTCACCAGAGACAGAGTGGGGAGCAGAACAGGCAGCTTGAGTGAAATACACTCCTGAGGGGAGCAGCGGGCAAGGCAGGAGAGGTCTGCCGCGCCATGTGGTATTCTCCCTAGCCGGGCATTGAACTCGTGCCTCAGCCACCCGCCAACAGCTCCACAGCACTGCGCTAACCCGTTGCTTCACCAGAAAGGCCCTCATCATTTCTCTTGTTCCTCAAGTCAGGTATGGCTTCCAATTTCCTTTGTTCCCACCGTTTTCCCAGTCATCCACACTAGAATGTTTTTAAGATTTTATTTATTTTTGCATAGAAGAACTGGGGTGCAGGACGGAGGTGTTGGGGGGAAGCAGTGAGAGGATTCACCAGAGACAGAGTGGGGAGCAGAACAGGCAGATCAACTGAAATATATTGCTGAGGGGGGCAGCGGGCGAGACAGGAGAGGTCTGCTGTGCCATGTGGGTTAGCTCTCTGGCCGGAGATCCAACTCAGGCCATTGCGGTGGGCTTTTGTGTTGGGTGTGCTGAGACCTAACGCCTAGGCCACCAGGGAGGCCCCTTAATATTATCTTTAATCCAACTTTATAATTTATCTTTAACCCATATGCCAAACTAACCACTCACCAACTTCTGTTGATTTTCCTTTACTATTTCTCTTTGAATGCTTGCTTAGCACACTATTCCCATGCTAGAGATCCTTCAATGGTTCTCTCTTTCTTACTATATTAACTCTAGATTTTTCTACTTGGGTATTAAGACCTTCACAGTCTAGTTCCTCTCTATCAAGCCAGCCTTATTTTCACATTATGCTTTCACTACTCTAATGCCTTGTCTCCTTATTGCTGTGTACATTTTCATCCACATTTTAACTGTGGCAGACATGGCTGACTGCCTACCAAGGAGTCATTCCCCTTACTTCCTTAGTAACAGAGCTGTGATTATGGTATAGGTGACAATTTGTTCAGCTTCAGGAGATGAATCATAATTGTTTTAAGCCAGCCATGCAAGCCTTTGCTGATGATGGATATAGGGTGACCAAGTGACCTAGTTTTGATCAGCTAATCAGACACTGAGAAAGCTTCTGGGAAAAAGTTTTCTTCTCTGAAAGAGAGGCCGCTATCAAGCTCTTGCTTAAAATACTGGAGTTGTGATGTTTGGGGCAGTGATGGCCATTTTGAAACAATGAAAAGAGACATCTATTGCAGTAAGGATGTCAAAGCAAACAGACAAAAATATTGATGGTATTGTTGAGTTGCTACTCAAATCCTGGGACTGCCTACCTCCCACCTTGTTAAATGAGGCGATGGACATGTAAAATTAGGGTCCCTGTTAGTTGGAGAACTTTGTTTGCATTTGCAGTCATCTGAACTAATAATCTTTATCTCAGAAGATACACATTTATTTCACTATCAATTCAACTCCTGAAATATTTTTCTTTCTTTTTTAATCAAGGTAACATTGGTTTACAAAATTGTTGTGAACATATTGTGAAATTTTCTGGGGACCACCCACTTCACCCCCTGGTAGACAAGAGAGCAAAGACAATCTTCACAAACTTAAAGTCTGAACAGGTTCTTTCCTGTCACTTATGCAGGAATTCTATTGCCTTGAAAGAAAAGCCAGTCTTTTCAGACTCACTGACACCAAGGAGCCAGATAAAGAACACTTAACAATGGATACCCAGCTGTTGCATCTCTGCAGTGCATTCTTTAGAAAGGAAGAAACTAAACCCTGCATTGCTTTCCTCTAGCATCAGCAAATCTTTAGGTCAGGACAACTTAGAATGAGAATGTCAAGAATCATTACATTCTTAATGCCAGTGACTCACTGTTCCTCCTATATAAACTAAATTCAAACTTGTGTTTATTGGAATAGCTCGGACAGAATAAAATCTCAGACTGCTTCCTGGGTTCGAATCTTCACTTTGATTATCTAATAAACTCTTTTATCTAATTAGCATTGAGATGATTTTTAGTTGACACTATATGTTTTAGGAGTACAGGTTCACAACTCTTCAAATGTATGCACCCACACCACGGCTACCAACAAAGTAAATCCTTAAAATTTCTTCAAGATGCTGCTCAAATTCTATCTACAGACCTTACCTGCAGACTTCTCTGCTGAGCTCCTGCACTTGCATTGTCCTATAGCTCAGTATTTCATTATAATGTGATTTGGTATAATTTCTCACTCTGGCTTCTTCCATGTTCATTTTTACTCTCCAACTAAACTAAGTGCCTTTGTAAACAGGCTGAGTCCAAAGTCCAGTGAAGGTGGTGTCCCCTGGAGGGGGTTGCTGATGAGAATAAATAGACCCAGGGAAAATGCTAAAATGTTTTGCAATTTGGGGTGGAGATTCTGATGAGAAATAAAAGGGACTGAAGGAAAAGAAAAAGTCAGTCACCATGATGTAGGAATAGAGGAATTGTTCGCCTTGATGTAGAAAGAAAAAGCAGTCATCATGATGTAGGAAAAGAAGCAGCCGCCACAAGGATGTAGAACTTTGGATTGAGCATTTTTAAAATCTTTGGTGATTTGGGGGCCAGCGACTTTGGAGGCTTTTGCAAGTAGCCAAGTGACGGAAACTGCTCCCAGTTTTATTTTTACTGTAGCCAAAGGAAGAAGGCAGAGGCCCGAAGCGGGCACCTTCCTAAAATGCATGGGCCATCTGGCCGCTGTAGTTGCTGTTTGCAGTGTTGTTGGTCTGGTGTGCTGGGGCACCACGGCAGCTTCGGGAGCATCTCCAGTTGTGTCCTGCTTCATCCTCGTGAGTTGGAACATGGCCTACAGTCTGATTGCTGTTGTGCGTCTGCAGAAGCAGGAAGACACCATTTTGGAAATGTGGCCTATTGTTTGGAAGAGGAGCGCCACGTCAGCAGTGCTGGGAAGACACCACCTTCGTTGTTACTTCTTTGGGAATTAAAAGGACTGGACATTGTTTTAAGTAAGTTGAACGGCCATATTTTGACTTCAGCAATTCTTTGTTTTTCCCTGTTTGTTAAATAAATCCCATTGTTATTGTTCCCTAAGCCTGAGTGGTCTTGCAATTGTGCGCGTGGGTGCAGAACCAAGATAGTGACCAGTAAGCAACTGGGGCAGTACCTTTGGCCAATTTTGAAGCCCCATTTGCCCTATATCACCTTGAGGAACATGCTTTCTACTAACTTATTTATCTCCTACGCTGCCAGCAGCACATAACACTGTACAGCATATTACATGGCTCATCAGTCTTCCTCGTCTGAATAACAATGATCACATTTACTGCTGGAACTTTGAATTCTGAATAAGAGGCATTTTGTGTCTCCTTTCACAATGCTAAATTTTCGGTTTTTGTTTTTTACTCCAGGACAAGTAACTCAAAGTCCAAAGCAAACAGGTGATATTTTATGAGTTGAAAGGGAATTTTTGAAATTTGATGGGTTGTTAAATATTATTGAAACTTAAATCTATACTACGGAACACATAAATCACAGTTTCTTAATAATGGTTGCACATGAGAATCACCTGGGGGAACTTTTTAAAACATGCAAAAGCTGAGGCCCCACCCCACAGAGAGTCTGACAATACAGGTCTGGTCTGTGAGGCTTTAGGAGGTCTCAGAGTGATTCTGATGCATAGCCAGGCTTGAGACTACCCCTTTTTTTAAAGATTTATTTTAATTTATTTATGCATACAAGAACTGGGGTGTAGGCCAGAGGTGCGAGAGTGAGAGGATTCACCAGAGACAGAGTAGGGGGTGCAGAACAGGCAGATCGACTGAAGTACACTGCTGAGGGGAGCAGCGGGCGAACAGGAGAGGTCTGCCATGCCATGTGGGAAGCTCCCTGGCTGGGCGTTGAACTCTGTGCTGCAGTGGTTGGTGACAGCCTGATGCCTCTGAGACTTAACCCCTTGCACCAGCAGGGATGTCCCAAGGCAGGATTCTTAAACTCTATTGTTCATAGGAATAACCTGAGGTTTATGTAAAATGATCATTTTTGGGTCTCACTAGGTATTTTTAGAAAATACCTGGTTGATTCAGGTGTATATGGTTTATGGGCTATCTACGTTTTGAGAAACTCTGTCCTAAATGGACTTCTATTTAGAAAATCCTGTGGTCTCTTTGTTTGCTTAAAAATATGCTTTTGACAGAAAATTAATCTGCACCTGTTATAAGTCAGCTGTAGAAAAAAACAATTTTAATTCTCTGCTCTAAAGAAAGAGAACCCCTCTTCCCAGATTTGTTTGGGGATAAGCTGATGATTCACACTGAAGGATAATGCTAATTCCCAATGCATCAGAAGTGAGTTTAAGTATGGAAAAGAAAAAAGAAATTATGTTTTAAATGATAGGAATATTTCATGAAAATACAGTGAGCATAAACTTTGCAAATAATCTGAATCTAAGAGGGCAAGTTATTCTGATGATTCAAATTCACATGCATCAAGGTTCCCAATTATGTGGAACAGACTGAAATTGTGTGTCCAAACGAGTGAGATAGAACTTAACAGATCATCATAAAATCTGGGTTTCTTTTCTTTTTTTATTGTGAAATATATTTCACAAGTACAGAATGGGATAAACCATAGATGGGGAAAACTCATGTGAAAAAGACACACAGGTTTGACTACTGACAAACCCAGTGAATCAACAACAGGATACTTAGAAAAGGTGCAAAGAGCAACCTTGGCCACTTAGGTCGAAAGCTTGAGTTAGAGGAAGTAGTTTCCCTGTGGACTCTGCCCCAGGGTCATAAATCTAATTTTGGGTACCACTGTTTCAGGACTTTAAACCAGAGAGCCTCCAGGAAAGGAAGGTAAGATTAGAGAGAGGCTGGAAAATCTTCCTAGATTCTCTGCTCGAGCTGGAGAACATGTCTGCAATATTGGTAGGCCAACACAGAGAAGAGGGGAGAATATTCTGTGGCGCTCTGGATAGAAAAATATGAAAATTAGTTTGAAGTTTCAGGGAGCCTGGTTTAGTTCTGTAGGAAGGAAGCTTCTAATGATGACACCTTAAAAAAACCCAGTGAAAACGAAAAAATAAAGTAAGTCAAAAAGAACCCCCCCCCCCAGGGCCTCCCTGGTGGCACAGCGGTTAAGCGCTGCGCTGTGGAGCTGTCGGCAGATGCCCAGCCGGGGCAGAATCCCACATGCTGTGGCAGACCTCTCCTGCCTTGCCCGCTGCTCCCCTCAGCAGTGTATTTCTGATCTGCCTATTCTGCTCCCCACTCTGTCTCTGGTGAAGCCTCTCGCCACTCCACGCCTCTGGCCTGTACCCCAGCTGTATGTATAAGTAAATAAATCTTAAAAAAAAGAATCCCCCCAAAAGAGAAAAAACAAAAAATGAAATAAAAATGAAAATAGAAAGTCACTCACAGTGCCTTCTTTGAGTCCCTGCAAGTGTTTTAAATATAAACTGATTATGCAGAAATTGTAGAATTGTAACAGGGTGGTCCCCAGTAAAAAGGGAGTCTTCCAGTTTCCCTGCCCCACCAGTATAGGTTTAGTTCACAAATATTTTGCTGTACTGTTGGATAAAATTGGTATCAAGGTGAAGAGAACTTGTGTTTTAGATAAGTTGAACCAGTTTCAATAACTTTTTTTGTCATTTTGATATATTTGCTGTTTTTTTTAAATTTATGCATACAAGCTGGGGTACAGGCCAGAGGCGTGGGGCGGCGAGAGGGCTCACCAGAGACAGAGTGGGGAGCAGAACAGGCAGATCGATGGAAATACACCGCTGAGGGGAGCAGCGGGCGAGGCAGAAGAGGTCCGCCGTGCCATGCGGGAATCTCCCTGGTAGCGCCACAGCACAGCGCTTAACTGCTGCGCCACCAGGGAGGCCCTATTAGCTGTTTTGTTTTGACTAATACCTCCAGATGTTTTTTTTTTCTTTTGACATGGACTGATAAACCTTGAAAAAAAAAGACTGTCTCCTAAGGCTACACTCTGAGATCTGTGCCACCATGGATATGGTGGAATAAAAATTAAAAGGGGGGGAGTGTAACAGGGTGGTCCTCAGGAAAAAGGGAGAGTTCCAGGTTCCCTGATCCACCCAAGGGAGGGTGGAGCTGAGCAGGAGAGATAAGAAGCTGGGAAAGGAAAGAGAGAAGAGACTGGAGAAGGAAGGAAGCAGGATGGAGAGCCAGAAGAGGCACAAGGAGCAGAGAGACATGTGAGGAAGCTGCACTGGCCTGGAGCGATTGAGACAGATGTGAGTGAGAGGCCCGTGGGGAGGTGACAATGGCAACGTTGATCTGAATTTTGATTTTGTTCTTTTACTCCCAGAATTGTCTGGCTGTTTCTGACCCTTTTTTTTTTTAATTTATACATACAAGCTGGGGTACAGGCCAGAGGCGTGGGGCGGCGAGAGGGTTCACCAGAGACAGAGTGGGGAGCAGAACAGGCAGATCAGAAATACACTGCTGAGGGGAGCAGCGGGCAAGGCAGGAGAGGTCTGCCGCGCCATGTGGGATTCTCCCCGGCCGGGTGTCGAACTCGCGTCGCCGCTGTCGACAGCTCCACAGTGCAACGCTCAACCGCTGCGCCACCGGGGAGGCCAGTTTCTGACCCTTTTTGATGGGTCCCTGCCAAAAGGTGTTTTACACTTGTGGCAGGCTTTCGGGCCCTGCTTTGTGCCAATCCCATTTGGGTGGACTTTTATCCACGAGGGGATGGGTAACTTTGGGTGCTTGATTTAAAACTATATTCTCTGTCTTTTCTAATTGTATTAAAGTTTCTTTCCACTAAAGGTCTTGTATGTTTTGTGTTGATGCGGTGGATGGCAGAACCTATTTAGATTGGGCAGATTTGGGGGTTCTGGGGTGCCCCTCTCCCTGCCCTGTAACAGATTAAGTGTCAGCAATGGAAGAAAAGTTAGGTAAGAGTTCTATCAGCTTGGATGACACAACTTTTGGAAACTCCTTGTGCCTCACTATTTGTTAGAGGGAATTTATAGTGAATAAAAATACAAAGGACAGTGAAATAAAAGGAAAGGGACCACGAAATAAGGACTATAAGCAGCCTATGTAACTAGAAAAGGTAAGGAAACTGGTTGTCCCCTAGAGTCTCTAGAAGGGAACAGGCCTGCTGGTGATGGAGGAGATATAATGCAACCCTAGGACCCTGCTCTGCTCTCAAATCCTTCTACTCTAAAACTACATCACTGGCACCTTGATTTTCAGGACTGCTGCCCTCTAGAAGTATAAGATAATTGATTTGTGTTGTTTTGAGTCACCAAGTTTGTGGTATTGGGGAGGAAAAGGTTCCTCTACCTTTCTAGGTTTTTTCGGCAGGAAAAGAAGACAGATTGATAGGAGAAAAACAAATTTAATTCCATAAACATGGTGCACCACAATGTCACGAGAAGCCCACAGACATTAAGGCAAAATTAAATATATGTTGTCCTGGGTTAAAGGCGAGAGGCCTGGGACTTTAAAAGGAATGAAGGGAATTCACTGGAAGATGGGAAGGGAACATTTTTAGTAAACAAACATTTGCCGCCCTGCAGATAAAGGGACCTGGGAAAGAATCTGAACAAACAGGCTCTGCAGAGTTCCCCTCCCAGCTCATTTTCACACCTAGCCCATATTTCCTGTAGACCTCCCTGGTGGTTTCTTTCTTTCTGAGACAGGACCCCTCTCCAATGTAAATTTAGGCAATTGTGAGAGAGGAAAGGAGAGCTAGCTTCCTGACTCTGCTGAGTTTTTGAATGCTTTTTTAGTGCTCAAAATAATCCTCATGCCAAAGTGGTATCTTTGAACGAGGGCTGTTCTGAACCCGTTCAGTGGTGAGCTGTTCTGTTCTAGCAGCAATAGAAAACTAACACAACAATCACTGTATGAAAAACTAGCAGGCTGAGAAGAAGTGGGTCCCTGAGAATTTTCCCTCCGAAATTGCATTTAGACGATATTGATGGAAAATGCAGTTTCTGGTTTTTGACTTGTTACTTTTGCCACTTAAAAGTCCCAGAATAAGAGCACATGCCAGTTTTCAATGTCCTCAAGATTTAGGTTTCTCATCTAATGCTCCAGAAACTTCCAAGGCTAGCCAATGACTGAGGCATTTGGAGGTCCCAGCACCATGCCATATGCCCTCCTCACATTCTCTTTCCATTGCTCAAGTTCTAGGAAGCTTGCCTGGAATCTTCATCTGATAACTTCTTTTCAGCTCTGCAGCTGCTTATGCACTCATAACTTTGCGGTGAAAGTTTTTTTTTTCCATACTTCGTAATCACATAACTAGCCATTTACTTTTAAGTAATAAACTTTGCACGCCGCCCCTCCCCCCACCCCATGCATGTTAGCTACCTTGCTGTTCCTCAGGTTCCGTCCCAAGACAGGATTTTTACTCTGGTTGTTTTCACTGCCAGGAAAATTCTTCACTATCCAGATGGCTAACTCTCTCACTTCCTCCAAGTCTTTGCTTATTCATCATTTTCTTAATGAGGCCAACCCTGACAACTTACTTTATTTAATACTGAAACACACACACTTTCAAACTCCCCTTTCCTGCCCATTTTTTTTCATAGCACTTATCTCTTCCTAACATAAAATAGAATTTATTTATTACTATGCTTATAGTTCAGTGTCACTTTTCCCCCACTAAAATGTTAATGACATAAAGTGCAGGGATTTGTGTTTTTACGTGCACTGATCTATCTTAAGCACCAACCACGGTGACTGATAACATGGTCACACTCTGCAACTATTGTTGAATGGATTGATTCTCTTCTCTGTGCTTATGTTAGGCCAGGTCTTGGGGCAGGGAGATTAAAGAATAAGTCACTGTGTGACTTCAATATTGCAAGCAGGTTTGACTTCATTTTGACCGCCTGAACTGTAAGTAGGCACAATTTTTTACTTCTCTCTGTTCCTCTGATGCTGGGTGCCTTTCTCCCCCCTTTTCCTAACCCCTATTGCTGTGCAGTGGTTGTTCATTCTCTCCAAGTTTCTCTCCTCTACTCAGTGGCAAAGAATAACTGGGAAAGCAGTCAAATATCTCCTTTCATGAACTGAGGTACTTATGGTGAGATGTGGAGTTGAAGTGCTTTAGAAAAAACACAAAAGATGCTTCCAACAATAGTGCTGGGTTTTTTAAAACATATATTTGTGGGAAAACCTCAAATAACTTCCAAACTTAAAAAAATAAAAATTTAGGAATGTTTTACATTAAGCCAGAATTTAACAAAAATAGATTGAGTCTGGGAGTGGCTATTTGCATTTCAAAGGATGCTACCCTTCACAAAAACAATTTTTGGGAACTATTTGAAATATGTAGCTCAATTGAAAATATTAAAGCCAATATCCCCAAATAGAGGATTAAGTAATGCTAACATTTTAACGAGGGAAAAGAAGTTGTAAACAACAGTGTATTGTTAACAATGGTTTTTAAAAATGCATAATAAAAAGACTGGAAGGAAAGACACCAAATCATTAGCAAGGATTGTTCCCAAGTGTTGGGACTGCACATAATTTCCTTTTCCCTTTTCAGTTGTCTGCCCACATTTCCTTTAGTGAGTGTGAATTATTTTTATTACAAAGATTAAAATAGATTTTAAAAACAAAAATCAAAGTTTGAGTTCTACAAATTCAATTTACACAAACCTTTTCAGAATTGTCGCTACTGAAGATGTGTCTGTGGGGGGAGGAGAAGCCCAGAACAACTGTTGTATCAAGTCTCTTAATTCTTCCATTTGCTAAGGACGAATCTGTAATAACCCAGAAGTAAAGTAGATCAGTAAAAACAAGAAAACCTGATGCTCCTTTAAAGAAAATGGGTGAGTTACTTCCGCGAGGAGTGAAGAAGACTGTGTCAAGTGATTATTTAAAAGCCCTGTCCTATCTTTTTGTGGGCTTGAAATGAATTGGCTAAATGACTTTATCAGATGATGTACTTGTTCTTTGTACCAAATGGGAGAATTCAGTTTAAGTGCTCACAACGGGTTAGCTAGGACTACGAGAAAAGGTGAAGGCGGTGATGACAAACCAATAAATTAAAAGCGGCTGGTAGGAGAAAGCGCTGAGTCAAGAGTCGGGCAATCACGTGAAGTTTTTAATAAAAACGAAACTTAACCAGAAGTGGTTAGCTTTCCCTCCCCTCTCCACCCTTTCTTAGTATTGTTAAAGGAGCGGGATCGTGGGTTTAACCTAGTCTTTGGTTTCTCAGCTGGGTGGACCCTGGCCGGACTAGAGCGAAAGGGGCTGACTGAGGGAGGAGGATCTGGGTCGGGCTGGCGCTTCTTTGGACGTGGGGGTTTCAGGAAGAGGAGCGCGCCAATCTGGCGAAATACTGGCTTTTTGTGTCGCCTGCGTTTGGTACCCTTGGAGGGACGGCTGCCCCTGTGGTGTCAGCGGTCAAGGCGACCATGCTCGGCAGAGCAACTATTGTACTTTGAGCTAGTGACACCAGAGGCTTTGCTGCTTTCTAGGCATCACTCCAGGAGCTCTCTCCCCCTGGAGGCCTAAGCTTTCAATGCAGCTTGTTTTTGCAGTGTGATGCTGCTTTATTCTTGGCTTTGGCGCCAAGCGTAGCATGTAATCCCGACCAGTTAATTATGGCCTCTTGGAGAAAAGAACAATAAAGGGTTCTCCTTTATGTCTAAAGTTGGTGCTTCTGAATTCAGTGGCAGTAGTTGCTTTGAAGTCTTTCTCCAGGCTCTTACTCACCTGCAATCCTTTTATGACCGCAAGATCTGCATCAAAGCCTAGAGCCTCCCCAGGGTTGGCAGGTTGGCTGCTGGCTGCCGATGACAAGGGCATAAAGAAATACCGCAGCTGTTTCATGCACATACGTGTGTCCAAACATATCAACTCGTGCACTTGAAATATGTGTAGTTTATTGCATATCGATTACACCTCAGTAAAGCTGTTTTAAAGGAACATAGGGGATTAAGTAATAAATGATAATGAAGATTAAGTAACTGATAAAATAGATGTCGTTTATCCACATCACTGCATAGTGAAAGAAGAATCTGTATCCAATGGATATTGGATAGGCTAGGCTTCTCCAAGATGTTCAGAACAGGCCTTCCCTAGACTTGCCACTTTGGCATGTGGATTATTTTAAGCTGAGGTCAGTCAAGGCCCACAGGCTCAGGAGAAACTTTTATCATCCCCTTAACTACCTAGAAGAATGAAAACTGGGGGGGGGGAGGCTCACCTAGTGTTACTGTCTTTTACCGTAAGTAAACTTTTTTTAAAGGTTTATTTATGCATATGAGAGCTGGGGTGTAGGCCAGAGGTATGGGGGTGAGAGGATTCACCAGAGACAGAGTGAGGAGCAGAACAGGCAGATCTACTGAGATGTACTGCTGAGGGGAGCAGCGGACCAGACAGGAGAGGTCTCCTGTGCCATGTGGTTAACTCCCTGGCTGGGGATTGAACTCAGGCCTTGGCGGTGTTAGCACTGAGACTTAACCCCTAGGCCACCAGGGAGGCCCATGAACTGGACTTATGGGTTAGGGGCAGCTGTGAAGGAGGAAGGATAGAGGCAGATAAGTGTTGGTATGGAATGGAGATGAAGGAAAGACATGAGACATGTGGAGAGGTTGCTCCTGGTACTTTAGCACTGTGGCAGGTGCTCTTGTCAAGGCTGCCATCATCTTCACTCATGGTGGATTATATGTTACATTATGTGTTTCGGGTCTCTCCTTTCTCAGCCTCCTGAGCCCTGCCAAACCTGTTACTTGTTTTTCCCTCCCAGAAAGTGCCTTGCACTTGTTCTCCTAACGACTTTACAGCTCTGTGCCAGGCCTGTTTGACTGGATGTTTGCCCACAAGGGTTTGAGTGATTTCAGAGTTTGAGCTGGAGTCGCTCCCTTCTCCTCGTCTCTATTTCTTTTGAACCTCTCACTGATTAAAGATCTTTGATCACACTAGAACAATTTCTTACCTTTGTGCACACAGATGTCCAGACATTTAGAACCAGAAAATGCCTTTTAATTGTTTGGGGTCTCGGGGTACCACTTGATTTTGCCCAGCATCATTTTGACTTCCTGACTGGAAAATGAGGCTCCTGATAACATTTGTGTATTTTAGTTGTGGATACAGTAAGGGCAAGAGGTGGGGTGACCCAGGTTGGGTTTTCCAGAGGCAAATGCTAAGATGGAATTTGCTGTGCAAGATAGTTAAAGATCAGGATCTATGACAGAATGGGGTGAGAGGCAGGATTGGGCAGAGGGAAGTCAAACAGTACTGCCAAATAAAGCCTTGGCCAACAGTACAGTAAGATCTGGAGTGAACATTGCCTTTGTACCCTCATCTCCGGCAATCACTGGATGCAGGCTGCCCCAGAAAAAGGATAACCTCGTGATCTGAAATGGAGGCAAACCCTGAAGTGACTGACAACTGGCATCTATCTGAGCACTTTCCACAGCTGGGCAGTAAATTTTTCCTGGAAGGGGGATTAGGATGGCATATTCTCTGTTTCTCCCACACTGGGGCTAAACCAACACTGTAGTAACACATACCAAACTGTTGATTGTACAGAACAGTGAATTCCAATCATCTCAACATGTTAATAAAGAGGATTGGCAGCCGTCTCTTCATAGAGCATAGTAGAAAAAGTGGGATGAAATGTTTGTGCACCGGACAACTGTACACGTTCAGTAAGACCAGCTGCCACGGAGAAAACACAAATGGGTCGTGTGAATTGATAGGGCTTTATATAGCAGGACAGCAGGGAGAAGTTAGAATGTACAAATGTGTAGGGGAAGAAAAGTAACTTTTCCTCTACTCTTCTAGGTTCTTGAAGTTCTCTGAGACACCCCATATAAGAAAAGATAGGAGAAAATCAAACAGAAGTTTAATAACATGTATACCTCCTGTATACATAAGGAGAGACCCAGGAAACTGAGTAATGCCTCAAAAGAGCTCAGGTCATCTCCTTAAATAACATCTCCGTTAAAGACAAAAGATCTTGGGGCCTCCCTGGTGGTGCAGGGATTAAAGTCTCAGTGCTCTCAGTTTGATCCCAGGCCCAGGAGCTAACCCACAAGGCACAACAGACCTCTCCTGTGTTGCCTGCTGCTCCCCTCAGCAGTGTATTTCAGTAGATCTGTTCTGCTCCCCAGTTGGTTTCTGGTGAATCCTCTCACCCGCCGCCCCCCGCCCCCATCTCTGGCCTACATACCAACTCTTGTATGCATAAATAAATCTTTTTAAAAATAAAAATAAAATTCCCACCAATTCACCCGTGAACCATCGCCATAGACCCTCATGTTCTTCCCTCCCCCATTTTGATCTCCCTCTCCCTCCCCTGCAGAATGTCTGACTTATAGTTGCCTGCTAATTTTATTTTTTTATTTATTACCATCGTTTTTTTTTTCCCTGATCCCTTATTTGGTTCTCCAATTTTCTGCCTAGAAGTGAGACTATCTGATAGTTTTCTTTTTTTTCTTTTTCTTTATATATATATATATATTATATTTATATATATATATATTATTTATACATACAAGCTGGGGTACAGGCCAGACGCGTGGGGCGGTGAGAGGGTTCACCAGAGACAGAGTGGGGAGCAGAACAGGCAGATCAGAAATACACTGCTGAGGGGAGCAGCGGGCGAGGCAGGAGAGGTCTGCCGCACCATGTGGGATTCTCCCCAGCCGGGCGTCGAACTCGCGTCGCCGCTGCCGACAGCTCCACAGCGCAGTGCTTAACCGCTGCGCCACCAGGGAGGCCTGATAGTTTTCTTTTTCCTTCTGGGTATTTCACTGAGCTGAGTATAAGCCCTTCCAGCTTCATCCATGTTGGTGCAAATGGCATGTTTATCTTTTTTGATTGCGGAATAGTATTCCACCATGTATATATACCACATCTTCTTGATCCAGTCATCTATTTTTGGGGATTTGGGTTGTTTCCATCTCTTACCTATTATAAACAGTGCTGCAATAAATATAGGGGTGCAGGTATCCTTTTGAATTAATGTTTTTGTGTCCTTTGGGTAGATTCCTAGGAGTGGAATTGCTGGGTCACATGGTTGATCTATTTTTTGTAGTTTGAGGAACCTCCACACAGCTTTCCATAGTGGTTGGACCAGTTTGTAGTCCCACCAGCAGTGTAGGAGAGTTCCTTTTTCTTTACATCCTTGCCAACATTTGTTATTGCTAGTTTTTTTTTAATATGTGCCATTCTAACTGGCATAAGGTGGTATCTAATTGTGGTTTTAATTTGTATTTCCCTGATTATAAGTGATGTTGAACATTTTTTCGTATAGCTGTTGGCCATTGTACTTCCCACAGAAATAACTTTTTTTTAAGATTTATTTTTGGGCCTCCCTGGTGGTGCAGCGGTTAAGTGCTGCGCTGTGGAGCTGTAGGCAGCAGCAATGCGAGTTCGACGCCCAGCCGGGAAGAATCCCACATGGTGCAGCAGACCTCTCCTGCCTCGCCCGCTGCTCCCCTCGGCAGTGTATTTCTGATCTGCCTGTTCTGCTCCCCACTCTGTCTCTGGTGAAGCCTCTCACCGCTCCACACCTCTGGCCTGTACCCCAGCTGTATGTATAAATAAATAAATCTTAAAAAAAAGATTTATTTTTATTTTTATTTATTTATTTATTTTTTATTTATACATACAAGCTGGGGTACAGGCCAGAGGCGTGGGGTGGCGAGAGGGTTCACCAGAGACAGAGCGGGTAGCAGAACAGGCAGATCAGAAATACACTGCCGAGGGGAGCAGTGGGCAAGGCAGGAGAGGTCTGTCGTGCCATGTGGGATACTCCCCAGCTGGGCGTCGAACTCGCGTCGCCGCTGCCGACAGCTCCACAGCGCAGCGCTTAACCGCTGCACCACCGGGGAGGCCCAAGATTTATTTTTATTTTATACAAGAACTGGAGTGTAGGCCAGAGGTGGGAGGGAGATGGAGGTGAGGGGATTCATCAGAGACAGAGTGGGGAGCAGAACAGGAGAGGTCTGCTGCACCATGTGGGTTAGATCCCTGGCTGGGGGTTGAACTCATGCTGCAGTGGCTGGCAATAGCTTGATAGGACTGAGACTTTAACCCTTGCACCACCAGGGAGGCCCCAGAGATAACTTTTTAAATTAATTTTGTCTTGTGAAAAATATTTGTTGAAGAATGATACTTTCAATAGTTCCTGTGAGAAGATTTGGGATTAAATATTTACGTATTCTATTTAAAGATACCTTGAGATGAATGGAAATGATACAAATTACCAGAACCTATGGACACAGCAAAGTGCTCTTTTTTTTATTTTAAAGATTTATTTATTTATACATACAAGCTGGGGTACAGGCCAAAGGAGTGGGGCGGCGGGAGGGTTCACCAGAGACAGACTGGTGAGCAGAACAGGCAGATCAGAAATACACTGCTGAGGGGAGCAGCGGGCAAGGCAGGAGAGGTCTGCCGCACCATGTGGGATTCTCCTTGGCTGGGTGTCCAACTCGCATTGGGTGCTGCCGACAGCTCCACAGTGTGGCGCTCAACCGCTGCGCCACCAGGGAGGCCCCACAGCAAAGTGCTCTTAAGGGGGAAAATAATTGTAATCCAGGCCCACATTAAGCAGTAAGAAAAATCCCAAGTAAATAATCTAATACTATACCTAAAATAATTTGAAAAAGAGGAATAAGACTCAAAATAAGCAGGATCACAAATGAGAGAGGAGAAATCATCACAGATAACACAGAAATACAAAGGATCATCAGAGATTATTACTATGAACAATTAATTATATGTCAATAAATTCAATAACCTTGGGCCACCCTGGTGGCACAGCGGTTGAGCGCTGCGCTGTGGAGCTGTCGGCAGCGGTGACGCCAGTTCGACGCCCAGCCGGGGAGAATCCCACATGGCACGGCAGACCTCTCCTGCCTTGCCCGCTGTTCCCCTCAGCAGTGTATTTCTGATCTGCCTGTTCTGCTATCCGCTCTGTCTCTGGTGAACCCTCTCGCCGCCCCACGCCTCTGGCCTGTACCCCAGCTTGTATGTATGTATAAATAAAATAAATCTTAAAAAAAAAAGAACTGGGGTGTAGGCCAGAGGTGTGGGGGCTGGTGAGAGGATTCACCAGAGACAGAGTAGGGAGCAGAACAGGAAGATCTACTGAAATACACTGCTGAGGGGAGCAGCAGGCAAGGCAGGAGAGGTCTGCTGCACCATGTGGGAAGCTCCCCTGGGCAGGGATTGAACTCGTGCTGCAGTGGCTGCTGATAGCTTCATAGTGCTGAAATTTAACCCCTTGCGCCACCAGGGAGGTCCATAGCCAGAGGTTTTATATAGTAAAACCTTCAACTTTAACAGCCTCTATGCTCTCTGGGACTGAGAATTTCTGCTCAGACTATATGAAGGGACCACAGGAGTTAGTAAGACAGTCTCCTGAACTGACAAAATGAAAGCCAGAGGGCGCTCCTTCCTAAGGACAGCAATTTAGAGTCAAGGTGCAGGAAGGCAAAGAAGCAGGTTTCAAGGACTGAAGACAGAAGAAACTGTCACTGTAGAAGCAAGAAAATGCTTTTAAGATGTTAAAGCCAAGTTAAGCATTGAAAAAAATTAGAAGAAAGGGAGGCCAAATAGGGCTATATCGATATATAAATCTTATTTCATAATCAATGAAAGTAAAGCAATAAATGTAATGTGAAAAAAAGTGTGCATGTTTGTGTGCATGTACATATAAACAGATCCAAATCCATGAGACCATCAAGTCTCCAACATCCAATATATGTTAAGTTCCTATTGAATTAAATAATATAAAAATAGTAATTGTTAATATTGAGTACACTCTATGTATTGTGTCATATGCACAATATCTCATTATCACTTAAGCCCATAAAGTAGGTATTAGAGTACTGCCTTCATTTTATGCATGAGGAAACTGAGATTTGAAATCTTAAACAACTTGTCCAAGTTCAAAGTAAGTAGAAGAGACAGCTGTGATTCCTGTCTCCCTCCAGTACACCTAACTCCTCCTCAATCCCTCCCCATGGCCTATAAGGTCCTGGGTAACCTGATTCCCTTTATGTCTCCAGCCGTCATCATAATTTGCATCCAACAGGACTGAAGTACTTTTCAGTTTCCTGAATGGGCTATATTCCTTGCATAGGACCCTTTTCGCTCCGTCTTTACCTGACCCAACCTTACTCATCCAGCTTCTGGTCTCAGTCTCAATATCACTTCCCCCAGAAGTCTTCTCTGCTCTCCAAGTCTGGATTAAGCACCCTTCCTCTGTGCTTGTAGAGCACTCCATCATTTCACATACTGCATGGAAATTGCCCATTTCCTCATCTTTGCCCTCTGTGAGATTGAGAACTTGGAAGCAGTAGAGACTAGGTCTGTTTTTCTCTCTGTTGCATTCCCAGCTTCTGGTGCAATGTCAGGTATTAGAAGTTCCCTGTAAAGAAACTCCTCTACTTGAAACATTTCTTAGAGCCACAAAGTTGTATGGAGAGCCAATGTCATCAATTCTACAACCACCGGATGGCTATTGACTGTCATTTTGATGTCTGGCATTGGTGTTCTCAGGTATGTTTGCTGTGGTTTTGCTTAGGTTTGAGCACTGAACATTATTAACATACAAGATACATAAAAAAGCCACAAGTGGGGCCTCCCTGGTGGCGCAAGGGGTTAAGTCTCAGCCTATTATTTGCAGCCACTGCAGTTTGATTTCTGACCAGGGAGATTCCCACATGGTGCAGCAGACCTCTCCTGCCTCGCCTGCTGCTCCCCTCAGCAGTGTCTTTCAGTCAATCTGCCTGTTCTGCTCCCTACTCTTTCTCTGGTGAATCCTCTCACCACCCCCAACACCTCTGACCTACACCCCAGCTTGTATGCACAAATAAATCAATCTTGAAAAAAAAAAGCCACAAGTGTTGAAAGTTCCAGTAAGAACTAACAGGGTTACAACAGAAATGAAATTAGGACAAAAATGAGAAATACCAGTGTTACACAAAAATACCCCTGAATATCTGAAGAGTGGTCAGCATTCTGATAGGCAAATACTAGATCATGCAGCATGTGAATGCTGTGACTATGAAGGTCAAAAATTTAAGAATCATGTATTTTGACTGAGGAAGTGAGTATTCTGGGCTAATTCATAGAGCACCTTATTTTTGTTGGGGGCAGTGCAGAGCTAGAGGTCTTTGCCTGCTTTCTATGTCTTTTTAGAGTCATTTTTTTAAGGAAAGGTTTTTATTTATTTATGCATTCAAGAACTGGGGTGTAGGCCAGAGGTATGGGAGGTGAGATGATCCACTAGAGACAGAGTGGGGAGAACAGGCAGATATAACTGAAATACACTGCTGAGGGGAGCAGCGGGCGAGACAGGAGAGGTCTGCTTCGCCATGTGGGTTAGAGCCAGTCTGGGGATTGAACTCATGTTGCAGTGGCTGCTGATAGTATGATAGTGCTGATACTTTAACCCCTGAGCCACCAGGGAGGCCCCTTTTTGCAGTCCTTTTATGACACATTACTATCCTTAGCTTCTCTGAAAACCATTGTGAAATCTTGAAATTAAAGACACAATGGCAAAGACCCAAGATAATTGACCCTTAAGTAAAAGGACCACATCCTCTGAAAAGCAGTAATTTATATGATTTTATAAAACATTATCTAGATTTTGTAATGTGTTACCATTTCTTAGTGCACATTAGAGGCCAGGCACTGTTGAAAGTCTTTTTTTTAAAGATTTATTTATTTATGCATACAAGTTGGGGTACAGGCCAGAGGTGTGGGGCAGCAAGAGGGTTCACCAGAGACAGAGTGGGGAGCAGAACAGGCAGATCGACGGAAATACACTGCTGAGGGGAACAGCAGGTGAGGCAGGAGAAGTCTGTCTCGCCATGTGGGAATCTCCCCAGCCAGGTGTCGAACTTGCATCACCTCTGCCGACAACTCCACAGTGCAGAGCTTAACCGCTGCGCCACCAGGGAGGCCCTGAAAGTCTCTTTTAATCTTCACATCCCTGTGAAACAGACATTGTTATCCCATTCTACAGAGTAGCAAACTAGGGCTCTGAAAGGTCACGTAGTTCCCCAAAGTCATGCAACTATGAAGTGCTTATACTGGACTTCAAGCATCATTTTGCTGGATCCAAATGCTCTTTACACTACACCAGTCTGCCTCCCGTTATCTGACTTTTTCCTCATAATCGTGTGAATGAAGGTAAAATTTCACATTATGTGGAAATTAAACAACACTCTTAAAACAGCCAATGGGTCAAAGAAATCACAATGGAAATTAGAAAATATATGGAGATGAATGAAAATGAAAACATAACAAAATTTATGGGACAGAGTGAAAGCAGTGCCAAATCAAAGTTACTGCTGTAAATGCCTACACTAAAAATTGATTTCAAATCAATAAGCTGACTTTATAGCTTATCGGAACCAGGAAAAAATAGCAAACCAAACCCAGACCTAGCAGAGGAATGTAAAAAAAAATTATAGCAGAAATACAGAAAAATAACAAAATCAAAAGTTGGTTCTTTGAAAATATCAAAATTGCCAGACCTTGAAAGACTACTCAATTAGTAAAATTAGAAATGAAAGGACATTATTATCAACTTCACAGAAATATAAATGATTATGAAAGAAAACTGAAAAACTGCCTATATCGCAGCTTGTATGCATAAATAAATCTTTAAAAAAACACTAAAACTAAAACTGACTCAAGAATATAAAATCTCAACAGACCTATGAGAACAAATCAATAATCAAAAACTTCCCCCATAAAGAAAAAGCCCAGGAGCAGATGGCTTCACTAATGAATTCTACTAAATATTAAAAAGTAAATTCTTTTAATTAATTCTAATTAAAGAATTGTAAATGGAATTGTTTTCTTAATTTTTCAGGTTTTCTTGTTCCAAAAAATACAAGCGGTAAAATCTTAAAATAGAAGTACAAGACGGGACTCCCTGATGGCGCAAGGGGTTGAGTCTCAGCACTATGAAGCTTATCAGCAGCCACTGCAGCAGAGTTCAATCCCCAGCCAGGGAGATTCCCACATGGCACAGCAGACCTCTCCTGCCTCGCCCGCTGCTCCCCTCAGCAGTGTATTTCAGTAAATCTGCCTGTTCTGCTCCCCACTCTGTCTCTGATGAATCCTCTCACCCCTCTCCCCCAACACACTTCTGGCCTATACCCCCACTCTTATATGCATAAATAAATAAATATTTAAAAAATACAAGAGGAAGAAACACGTCATAACTCATTCTATGAAGCCAACATTACCTTGATACCAATGCCAAATGAAAACACAAGTTACAAACCAATATCACTTACGAATACTGACACAAAAATCCTCAACAATAGACCAAAACTAAATCCAAAAGCACACGAAAAGGATTATATACCATGACCAATGGGATTTATGTCAGGAAAGGGTGGTTTCAACATATGAAAACTAATAAATGTAATATACTAATTCAATAGAATGAAGGAAAGAAACCCATGATTATCTTGATGGCGATAAAGTATTGATAAATTGCAACATTCATTAATGACAAACAGAAACAAATAGAAGGGGATTTCCACAACATGATAAAACACATTCATGAAATGCCTACAGGTAATACCACACTCAGTGGTTAAAGGCTGAACACTTTTTCCCTAAGTTCAGAAGACAAAGATGCCCCATTTTAGCTACCTCTATTAACACTGTACTGAATGCTCCAGCCAGAGAAATTCGGCAATAAAAGAAAACATCCAAATTGGAAATGAAGAAATAAAACTATTTCTAAAGATGCTATAAATACAAGAAATCCTTAAAAATCCACAAAATGTATTAGAGCTAATAAATTCAGCGAAGTTGCAGGGTACATGATAAATATACAAACATTGTATATACTAGCATGGAACAACCTGAAAAATTAACAATTCCATTTACAATAGCATTAAAAAAAACCACGTGACTATATTTACCCTGGGAGATAAAAGATCTGTACAGTAAATTACTGAAATTAAAAGATCTAAAACACATGGATTAAAAAATACACAAAGACAGCTCATATTCATGGACTAGAAATCTTAATATTGTTCAACTGGAAATACAAAGTAATCTATAGATTTAATGCAATTCCTACCAAAATCCCAATGGCCCTTTTTAAAAAAGATTTATTTATGCATATAAGAACTGGGGTTGAGGCCACAGGTGTGGCAGTAATGAGAGGATTCACTAGAGAGAGTGGGGGACAGAACAGGTGGATCCACTGAAACGCACTGCTGAGGGGAGCAGTGGGCGAATCAGGAGAGGTCTGCTGAGCCATGTGGGTCAATTCCCAGGCTGGGGATCGAACTCGTGCTGCAGTGGCAGTTGTTAGCTTCACAGTGCTGAGACTTAACCCCTTGCACCACTAGGGAGGTCCCTGGTAAATATCTCGAGGAGCATTTTACTGTGATACTATGTGGTCCAGAACTGAAATCTCAACTATTTTCATAGTAATTTTATGAAACTATTTGAGTTTGAATAAAACAGTATTTATACTGGTATATGGTCTTTAAAGTAGGAATTTCAGAACAGATACCCATCTTGAGGATTCCGGGAAATTTTACTTAATCTTTATCATACACTTCTCCACATTGCTATAGCATTATCATGAAACCACCACCACCAGAGAAAAATTTTAAATAGCAAAACTGACATGTGAAATTATTAAAAGAAAGGGTAAGTTGTATTATTTTATAACTTTCTTACAATATATGAATTTTAAAGATCTTCTCCAGGAACTTTTTTTAAATAAAAGTTTTATTGGAGAAAAATAGAACCACCACGTACACAGGGAAAAGAGCACAAAAATTCAACTGATACAGAACAACAACTGAAAGTCACAATTATCCAATGTTGTTTGCAATTACTTTTCAATTTCTTAAACAGCTCCACTCAACTTGCTTTTTAATAGTCTTGCCAATTTTCAGCTGAAACAGCATCAAGTTTTCAAAAAATTAAGAACTGCAGGGAAGGGACCAGCTTTCAAGATAACAAAGGTGACACCAAGAGTCTTCTCCTAACAGGACCAATTCTACCTTAAAATTCCTTAAAATCAATAACTATTGATTCTTGTAGTATAGTCTATATATCTCAAAGACCATCAGGGATAAATTAAAACACTGACTTAGATGGTCATTACAGAGAGAGGGCAAACAAAACAGCTGTATTTCCTTGTCAGATGAGTTTGGGTAAGGAAACCAAGGAGGAACTGAGGAAATATAGGCAATGACTGCTCAAAAAGAATTAAGAAGGCATTCTAAATACCACATATTAGACAACAGTGTGCGAGTTGGTGCAATTAGAGAGAAACAGACAACTTTTTAAAAATAGCTGGTCACAGGTCTTTGAGAGCTCAAAAAAACAATTAAAAGCAGACACAAGAGCCTTAAGTGTCCTCAGTTGAAGCCTAGATATTCTTATTACTAGCTCCAAATAGTCAAGGAAATATAGTGCTGCAAAAGGCATCAAAGCAGTTCTGATTTTAAAATCAAAACAAAATTTTGTTTCTTTCAATTCCTTTCTAAGTGTCAAGGAAAAAACAAACAAGGAAGCAAAAAACCCACTAATGGTATAGAGAAGACTTTTACTGACTTATCAATTTGAAGAACAACACTTTGCTATTTTCTATATATGAACAATCTTAGGCCATTTCCCTGAAAAGTAGGTATCCAGTGGCTATGAGAACTCTTTTATCTTCAAACAGTTTTGAAAGGAAAAAGATCAGCATGACGCAGAATTTTAAATTCCCAACTAGGGGATGTGTGGGGGAAATTAGGGAGGACCTTTTTATTTCTTATATAAGGCTTTAGGAAATTAGAATAATGATGACAGGAAAGGTTTATTTAGCAACGAAAAGGAGAGCTGGGATGCTTCCCCAAAAACCTTTGGTTGAGTAAATAGGAATGCTAAATCCTAGGAAGCCTGTAACAATCTACAATTGGTCCAAGGTAAAGACAAAACTGTTCAAATAACATTTAAAATCAAAAGGAAGTTGGAAACTAGCTGATGAGTTTCTGCTCCTTTAAAAATTTAAAAAACATGTGGGTTTTGGTCTCTTTTGCAATGTCCATATTGTATTCATTTTTAATATGAAGAAAGAACTGGATTTTTTTCTCTCCTACCATGTTCTTCTAGTACAACTGATCAACAATTTTCTATTTCAGCTCTTTTCATAAGTACCTGTTAATCAGCACAGTAAACTCAGGGTTAAGCTATATACACACATCCCACTGTCAAAAATGTAAAGTTTTAGGATGTGTATATACAGAGATCATGTAAAGCAACTGTCCCTCTACTTGAAAACTTGTGTCCAAATAAGTTTTTAAAACATCCCTTTCAATGTAACAGAACATTACCTAGAGTAAAATACCAATAGCTATGACAACTTATTTTCTTTTCATGGGAAATCACAAAACAGGTTAACAACCAAGTCCAGGGTGGTTTTTCTATTTGATAAATACATCCAGAACTCTGTACAGTAAATAAAGTCTGCATGCAGTTTAAGTATCTTTAAATGACATTTTAAGCAAATAAACCTTTTGCTTCATAATTAATGATGTATAAGAACCCCCCTCTCCTTTTTTAATAGTCATAGGGACCTCTTCCCCAGTTCCAAACAGGAATCATGAAGACCAGGTACGTTCTTAAGAGTTTCCTGCACATCATACTAAATAACATGCAAAGAGTTCAACAACATTCTTCTTAAGGTACGTATTACTCTTTAAATGGGCATGTTAACCACTGAAAAAGTCCACCTCAACTATCCCATTATACAGCTTCATTTGGTCATCGGTAGTATAAAAGAAGTCAAATAACATTGGATCAACAAGTTAGTTTATCCACCGGCTACTGCATATGACAACAAATGCGCCAAGGCCAATATTTTATGCAATATAGTTGTACTGGTTTGGATTTTCTTTATCTCTTTCCATGTAGTCCCGGTCAATTAAGGATTCTATTCTCTTCTTAAGATCAGCAGGCTGTAAGAGAAGGCAAATTTTCAGTGCAAAGCTCATAATCATCGGTTCATGCTAGTTCCCAAAATTCCATTAAAAAAAAAAGAATACAGGGCCTCCCCGGTGGCGCAGCGGTTGGGCGCTGCGCTGTGGGGCTGTCGGCAGCGCGCGATGCGAGTTTGATGCCCGGCCGGGGAGAGTCCCACATGGTGCGGCAGCTTCTCCTGCCTCGCCTGCTGCTCCCCTCAGCAGTGTATTTATGATCTGCCTGTTCTGCTCCCTGCTCTGTCTCTGGTGAGCCCTCTCGCCGCCCCACGCCTCTGGCCTGCACCCCAGCTTGTATGTATAAATAAAAATAAATAAATTAATTAATTAAAAAAAAAAGAAATACACTGCGCCACCGGGGAGGCCCTAAATAAATAAATCTTAAAAAAAAAACCACAGTGACATTGACTTAACGTATTTTTTTAATTGGAAAAGTCTCCCTATTTTTAAAACAATGTAATTAATACTTTCTATTTCGTTCCTATTTTAAAAACAAGGTATTCTATGCACAGTTAAATACAAAGGACAACCTTACCATAAATTCACGTGAAGAGCACATTAGTGTTTTGGGAAACAGAATGAATTCTAGTTTTGCCAAGACAGTTTGAAAAGATAAGTGAAAGGTAGTATTCAAATTTAGGTTGTGTTTCTACAAATTCAATTTTAAGATGTACTGGGAAATCACTACTTGTAAAAATACTAAAAGAAATGGCACTATAAGTATCTCATAATTCAGAGCTTAATATTTCAGGTTTAATGTAAAATTCAGCTGTTGGGCTTCCTTGGTGGCGCAAGGGGTCTCAGGACTATGAAGCTATGGGCAGCTACTGCAGCAGGAGTTCGATCCCCAGTCAGGGAGCTTCCCACATGGGCAGCAGACCTCTCCTGTCTTGCCTGCTGCTCCCCTCAGCAGTGTATTTCAGTAGATCTGCCTGTCCTACTCCCCAGTCTGTCTCCAGTGAATCCTCTCACCCCCTCCACCTCCCCAAACCTCTGGCCTATACCCCAGCTCTTGTATGCATAAATAAATATTTTAAAAAATAAAATAAAATTTAGGTGTTAACTTACTATAAGCGATTTGGATTTGTGAATCCTACTTGTTTTAAAAATCATGAAAGCTTATAAAGCTCCTTATGACTGCATTCTACATTCCTGGATGACAAAATTCCACTGTCTTTTGTATGAAGTCTATGAGAATATAATCCTACTTGCTAATACAGGGTTTTTCAGATTATGTAACATGGATATTTGATCAAGAGGGGTAAATTGACAAAGTAGTCTGGTGGGCAGGCAAAAACCATTATCTTATCCAAGGTTTGAAAATCAAAATGACATTCTTTTAATTAAGGTCAAATATGTAGATTGTTAGCACAATGTTACTATAGTGATCCTCTAGCTTCTCTAGCATCAGTGATGTCTCCAGCTGTAGGCAAAATTACTGTTAGCAGAACATAAGGATGAGTTGGCAACGAGAAGGCAGTTTTAGGTTTGGAGAATGAGAAAGCTTACCCTATTAGAACAAGTATTGAGTGCGTACTGTGTGCCAGACCCAATGCTAATATATTTATTTTCACTTACGCCTCACAAAAAAGAATCCTACAAGTACTATTATATTATTCATGCTTTACAAAAGAGCAAACAGCTCAGCAAGATGAAGTGATTTACCTAAGCCCATAGCTCATGAGAACCCTACTAACCAAGTCTATCCACTCTCCAAGTGTTTATCATCACAAGGTTAAGACTCTTACAAAGCTTGGAAAGGAGTCTAGTACTACACCACATTGTCTATTATTGAACATTTATTTGCATTGGAACTCCATTTAGTGACTAGTTTCAGTTTGCCACAATTATTGCTAAACTTTCAAAAAGATACTTAATGATTACTTATCTGTATAGTTTTTTTAAAGACTTCTAAAATTATTTTTATTTTTTAAAAGATTTATTTATTTATGCATATAAGCTGGGGTGTAGGACAGAAGTATGGGGGGTGAGAGGATTCACTAGAGACAGAGTGGGGAGCAGAACAGGAAGATGTACTGAAATACACTGCTGAGGGGAGCAGCAGGTAAGACAGGAGAAGTCTGCTGCGCCAGACTTCTGGCTGGGGATTGAACTCGTGCTGCAGTAGCTCTGGATAGCTTCATAGTGCTGTGACTTAACCCTTTGCGCCACCAGGGAGGCCCTTATCTGTATAGTTTTCAATGGGTAATTACAGAAGATTTAACTTCATTTAAAACAACCAAATCTGTGAAAATAACAAGGCATATTAAGAGGAAAAAACAAAACTAGCAAAAGCTCTAAAGAAATACAGTAAATTAACTTGAAAATTCCAAAGACTCATTAAAAAAGTTCAGCAGCTAAACTTTCAGGTGTAAGAGCTTTTATAAATTGTTTCTCCCATTATCACAGCTGCTGACAGGCTACAAAGGTTTTTTTTAATCCTATGAGTACAAGAAATTAAAGCACTTTGTCCTTCCAATTGGTCTTAAGTCTTTAATCTCTGCAAGATTCATGTCTGAAAACCTTTTTTACGCATATCAAAGCTTGACATGAAAATACAGAAGCACCTACCTTTACTGGAAATTTCAACTGATTGTACACTTCTGAGACAAGGAGATTGTGGCTAAGTGTCTTTCTCATCTTCATAATTCGAACAATTGCAGCATCAATTTGATACTGTCTGTCTTGAAATACTCTTTCTGTAGTGCTTGCTTGTTCCTCGACCTAACAAAAATTTTTAACTTAGGAATTACACCTGAAGTGAAATTTGATGACTTACATAAATTTTACATTTTGGGGACTTGACACACTATTAATACCCCCAATGACAGGGGGAAAAAAAGCCCTACAAACACAACTCCTCTCTGTCCCTGTACCAATCAAACAATATCATTACTTGTTAAAAGAAAAATGCCATCTTTGAGTTGCTTTTCTTAAAGTAGAGTGGTGGATATGGAAGTTATCATTTTCTTTTACTCTGTCTTCAAAATCTTCTAAATGTGTCACAATGGGTTGTGATCAGATATTTGTACATTAGCTTATCTGTAAAGTGACTAATTCAAATTATGGTACTACCTATTTACAATAACTAAGCTAGACTTAAAACTTTATTTTGTATTATAGAAATCAGAAATGCAGAGTTATCACTTATGTTCATTTAAGACTCAGAGTAATTTAGGTATTTGGGAGTCAGTTTACCAACCTTAATGCAAAATATCCGTCTTTCCCACTTGAATTGAAAGAATAGTTTCGGCTTTTTGCAGGTTCTTTTTGGCACAACATAAATGTTTTAAAAGGACACAATAATCTTCTAAGGGACTCTCCTATCTTTGATGTGAATTTGAGAAAGACAGGAACTTGAGATATGGAACTCTGTCTCACATTAAAACTTTTTCTCAAGCACTGCATCAGTTCCAGTTGGAACTGAAGCCAACCAATTTCAGGAAATGCTGCATTTGATTTTCTTAATAAAAGTTTCTCATAAATTGAAATGGCCAAAACAAACTATATTCACCGTTAATCAAAGAAACACTAAACCATTCATACTTTTTACAAAGCAAGCTGGCAAAGGTTTTTAAGAAGAAAATATAATTTTTAGTGATAGAGCAAGGGCACAATTAAAATGGGCACCCATTTGATAGTGTGTAAATAGGTCCAGTATTTCTGGAACACAATAGAACATTATGTATTAAGACTCTTAAAATGGTTATACTCTAACCCAAAAGATCAACTTCCATGATTAATCTGAGGGAAAGCTCAGAGAGATTAAGATTTAGGCATAAAGGTGTTTCTTGTAATTTTAGAAACGATACTAATAAGCTATGAATTTAACTGCTCAATAATGGACATAGCTAAAATCATTTATAACAGTCATGCACAAGAATATTGTATGGCTGTGTGCGATATTGTAAAGATATTTAATGGTATGAAACAATTCTAAAAACTTAATGTTAAATGAAAAAAGCAGGATATGGGTACGGTGGTTTGGTGGAGGGAAAAAAAGGCCAAGAAATTACCATTACTTGTTAACTTATAAATACATTAGTAATCATTTCAGAATTTAAAGAATCAACAGATTAAACACAGCTAACACAACTGTTGTATATGCCCATAGGGTCAGCAGGACATGGCATTCACTTAATTCACTTAGAATTTGAAAGTTTCTGTTTTACCACAGTGATATTAAAAAAAAAACACCAAAACTATGTTGAGTATCAGGCCTAATTGTGTGCATCTTCCCCTGCACCCCCAAACTCCCAAATCAAATAGTGAAATATACTTAGATATAGGCATGGGAAATTAATTAACACATTGTTTGTGGGTAGTTTTTATTGCACGCTAACAGGTGGCGCGGGCCATTTTTGCTAATTTTTTAAGTATAAAAAAAAGTATAAAAATAAACATATTTATATGTTACCCGCATTCTACCGCTAGTCTATAAAAAACGTATCAATACGTGTTCCGCGCTCTACCACCAGTCAATGTAAAACGTATAAATACATTTCCCGCATACAATGTGTTAATATAAGATCTTTATAATGTTTATACTATGACCACATATAATTCCAGTGCATCAGGATTAGGAGAATATAAAAGAATACCGTTTCTTTCATCTGGATTTGATTAATCTTTATCCTGAAAAGTTTGTGTTTGAAATCATCATTACAAATGAACTTGTCACCATCTTCAATATCTTTGCCCTTTGGATTTTTTGCCAAAACTCTAGCTTTGCCACATGCCAATGATTGCAGTGTTCTCCTCAATTCTCCATCCTCTGAAAAAGAAACAGTGGCTTAGTTATTTGTCACTAGCTCTTTAACATGAACAGCTACATTCAACCTCAATCAAGTTTCCACCCCATCTCTCTATTAAAACTGTTTCCAATTTCCCCCAAGGTCAACAACTTCCTCTTTATTCTATGCAATAGCTTTTTTCCTGGTGGGTCTCTAAAAGCTTCAATTATCATTCCATATGGGTAACTACCAATCTTCAAAAATGATGTCTTCTTTTAGTCTCACATTTAAAGGATACCTCCCACCTGGATGTCTTACTAGCAACTCCAAATTTTTATTCATTCATGTTCCCCATAAAGCTGTGTTCTCTTTCCAACTTCTATTTGTGACGCTACCAACCTACTCTATGCTGTAGTTAAACTCTTCCATGACCTTTGCCCATTCCTACTTATTTTTTTTTAAAGATTTATTTATTTATACATACAAGCTGGGGTACAGGCCAGAGGCGTGGGGCGGCAAGAGGGTTCACCAGAGACAGAGTGGGGAGCAGAACAGGCAGATCAGAAATACACTGCTGAGGGGAGCAGCGGGCGAGGCAGGAGAGGTCTGCCGCGCCATGTGGGATTCTCCCCGACTGGGCGTCGAACTTGCATCCCGTGCTGCTGACAGCTCCACAGCGCAGGGCTCAACCGTCGCGCCACCAGGGAGGCCCGCCCATTCCTACTTCTAAGCCTTTTCTCACAATATTTCCTCTTGCAGCATATGCTTTCTCCCTAACTGAAACTTATAGGTCCAGTTCCATTCCCACCTCCTTCACAAAGGCTGTGTTAGTCCACAGTGATCTCTTGCTTCATTGAACTCCTAGTTAGCAACAGACTGGTTCTTGCTGGTTTAAAAATTATTTCCAGTGTCATTTCCCCCTTTCTCCATGGTTATATTAAGAGTGCTAAGGAGGGATTATGACTTTGTATCACCCCCACAGAGTTCTTAAAATAGTGGACACTGAATAAGGTTCGCTAAATGGACTGATTCAACACAAACCTATTCCGGTAGCCTGCTTGATTTCTTCTAAACTGAACTCCTCTCCCTCATTAAACATTAGCAGCACCAGTGTTTGAAAGAGAGAGACCTGGAGTTCTTTTTTACCCTGTTGGAAAAACAGCAGTATTTAGCCATCATTTTAAAAAAAACACATAAACAATTAATCAAATAACTAATCTCTTACAGGAAAAGCATTTTTCAATTAGTGGATTTAGAAACATGGATTAACATTACCCAGAAAATCCAGTATGTTCAGTGTAGGGTTTAGGTGTGATCCTACCTATTTTAGGGGGAAGGATTTGGTGACCTTTCCACAGGTCTTTTTTTAAGGCTTGTAATTAAAACAGAACAAAGTAATGAAAATTAGTAACTTAGTCCCATGTGTCATGATAGATATTTATCACGAGCAACAAGAAATCACTATTTCAAATGCATTTTCAACTTGTTTGATTCAGATTAGTCATGAAGCGCCACAGGAATCTTTTGAAATTAGATACAGGAACTGTTCCCCTGACACCCACTCTATTCTCTAGCTCCCAGCAACAAGAAAACTTCCTGTCAAGACGTGGTAGTGTGACTTGTAGACCCACATGTGGGAAAAAGGGTTGTTAGTGGTTTTGCAGCAGAGACAAATAAACTGTGGAAAAGATCACAATCTTCAAGTTAAGAGGGATGACCTCAATACTGAAGATGAAGATGAAAACTAAATTTTAGGAACATCCACTTACCTCTTTAAATTCGGCTTTTAGCACACAGTGTCCTAAGGTTGACTGCCACTGAAGTTTCCTGCCACTATGTTTGCCTAAGTAAAATGTCTTGAAAATCTCCTGAAGTTTTACCATCTATAATAAATAAAACAAAGCTTTATTTAAGCTCTATATTCAATATTACATTCATATTCAATGTGTAATATTTTCTGGAATGTTCGCTGATCACTGGATGTAAGGTAATGATTTCCCAACCACCACAATGTTATAGCATTTATCAGTCTTTTTACTCTTTGATCTCTGTAACATTTAATCATACCTTCTTTTGGAACATTCACCTTCAGTGAATGTTCTTCTGCACATGCTGGTTCCTTTATCACTCTTGCTTCTTTATCACTGTTGTTGGTTTTTCCTTCAGTTTCCCTTTCCCACCACCTGCCAAATCTGAGCTGTTTCCAAAGTTTTGCCTTAGCCCTTTTCTCTTCTTGTTTCTATATTCTCCCTTTTATTGAGAAAAGATCTACTCCCTAAGCTTCCACGATCATCATGGAGGATTCTCAGTATCTTTATAGTCTTAGCCCCTTTTCTAGATTTCAGCCCTGAGCTATTCATGTCCCCAGGAATTAGGATGGATTTACTCAAGAACCCACCACACAGCAATCCCCAGGTCACATGGGCAAGAATTTTTAAGCGCTGGGTAGTGATGGGCACAGTCTGGAAAAATGAAAGGTCAGGGAAATTGGACCTAAACCCAAAAACTATTAGCTATGCTACAATCATACAACTGCATGAGTAAAAGAGTGAAATATCAAAACAGCTGGCATTTGGTGTTGGTGTACTTACTTACACCAACTCTTAAAAGATATCTATTTTTCATTAATGAGCAAAGTAGAAATATCATGTATTTCTCAAAACCAGAAATTCTTACCTCCGGGGGTAAATGGACTTCCATGGGCACGTATGTTGGCCAATAACCCATTGTCAGAATATTCACAGTTAATTCAATATTCCCAGGTACATTCTGGTTCTGCATATACTGTAAGAAGATCAATACACAGAGATCTTAAATTGAAAAGCATATGCATCTCATGTCATAATGATGATCCATTCAACAAGTTCCCCATTATAAAATTACATGCGAATACTGACCATCCTGAAAATATAAGGCAACTATTAAAAGGACTATAAATAATGCCTGTTATGGCTTCCCTGGTGACTCAGGGGTTAAAGTCTCAGTGCTATCAAGCTATCCCCAGCCACTGCAGCTAGAGTTCAATCCGTGGCCAGGGAGGTGACCCGCATAGCGCAGCAGACCTCTCCTGTCTCGCCTGCTGCTCCCCTCAGCAGTGTATTTCAGTAGATCAGCCTGCTCCTCACTCTGTCTCTCGTGAATCCTCTCACCCCTCGCATGTCTGGCCTACACCCCAGTTCTTGTAAGCATAAATAAAAAACAAAAAATAAAGTCTATTAGTAAGCGTACTAGAAAAGTACACAGGTTAATAACATTTTGTTACAATGGCACAAGGATCTTGTGACTTCACTGGAGGCATCACCAGTTTAAATAATTTCTCACATACAGTGGGGTGGTTATAAGATCCCTTCTCTATTTTCCCCCCATACCATCTGACTTTGGAGACCCCTATGTGGCCTGGAACATTTACAGCAACCCTCCTTCCTCACCCCACCAGCCAGCCCAAGTCTCTGGTTTTTCACTTGTTCTGATATCTGTTTGCAGGGGTGACCTGAAGTGGGAAAGGAAGAAAAGACAAAGTAGATAAACCCCATTCTGTAGCTACTACAGGACCAAGGATACTACTGATCCTTATCTTTCTCTTTAGTCTTCCTCTTTTACCACAATATAGTGGTAAAGCAGTCACTCCCAAAACCCTGAGAGAAAAATCAAATTTGCTATCCTCATCTCCTATGCTATTAAGTATCTCAAAATCACCTTCTACTAACATTTTCAAAACTGTGTCTAGCTATTCTACTTTATCACCTCTCCTCCCTCTCCACTGCCAGTTTTGAACAAGCAAATCACCAACAGTCCAATATATTTTATTTCTGTTATCCCAGGTATATATTGAAAATAAATCCTGAAGTATGTCAAATACACTTACATTTTGTTGGTGACCTTTTTCTCTATTGTGAATATCATCTAGGTTGTTATTTAGTGTTTACAATACATGCTTCCATTTATCCTCTTCAGTACAAACAACTAGCAAGTGGCTTGTACAAACAGTACAAACAGTTACCAGCAAGGTGGTAACTAAACATTTAAATTTGAGGAATTAGTAAGAGTTTAACTCACTTTTACCTGTTTGAACTGAATCATGATGTCTTTAGAAAGCTCCATGTCTTTAAACATTCCTTCAAGTTTGCTGGTAAAAGCAGCTCCACATTCTATTAAAGATGTTTATAGATTTAATTTTTAAGTGGTAAAAACCAAAGAACTTAAAATTGGAAACATAAAATGCATAGCTTATTTTAACATGAAATATGATCTGTAACTATTCATAAGAATAAAAAGAAATCCTTACCCCAAAGTGTTTGCCCCACTAATTCAGAGTCAAACTCTTTAATCCTGTAGTAACCTTATCTACTATTTAGGCATAAAATAAATGGGAAATGTTTATGAAGACAATAAAAACATGAACAATGAATTATTTTTTTAAATGCAAGAGCTCTGGACATGTAGAATAGGGTATGTACAATAGTTGGAAAGCTCATGAACTTAATTTACTTTTTTATCACACGAACACACAATGTTTGGCAAAACAGGCAGTCAGCTGAAAGAATAAAAATAAGGAAATCAAAGAAAAGGAACAGAAAGAATGAAAAACATACCATGCTTTAGTTTGGACAGCATTGACTTTTCAGCATCTACAGATGCACTCTTCCCAACTAGCAGGCGCTTGGCTAAATCTTTCTTATAGAAGGCCTCAAAAACATCTTTGCCTATGTCAAACAACAAAACACAACACTCATAATATTCCAATAAAAAGTTCAGACAAAACTGCTTCAAAGCACTTAATAAACCACAGCATTAGTCCAATTTATTTAACTACATATTTTATCTCAGATCGTTAAATGCAAGAAAGATTAAATTGGAGGTTGATTTTTCTGTGCCAAACATTTCAAAAGTTCTTGCTGTAAAGAATTAAAACCACATTAATTTGTCCTTAGGAAAGCTTTAGCTGACTGGTAGCTTTAAGTGTTAATTCTCTGGAGATTAAAACAAGTAGCAAAAATCAAGGCTCTTAATAATGGAAAAGTCAAAGCACAAAGCAATTAAGAAACATTCCTTAAGAAACCACAATGAATGAAATGCATGGAATAAATAGAACTTTAAATCTCTAAACTCCCAAATCAAACTCCAGATTGATTATACTCACTAGCTTCTCTATTTAATGCTTTATTTTAAAAGAAAATTACTAAAACAAAAATACTCACCATAGATAAATCTAAATATGATCATAATTTTATCCAACATTTTTTCAAGTTCTTCATCTGTAGCTTCTTTGTTGCCAGCACGAAGCTTTGAATCTACATACTTAGCTAAAACGGGGGGAAAGGCAAGGAAGGGGATTTGATTTTTAGTGATCATGTATATTCATAAGGTACCAGGCATTATAAATGCCCAAACAGGAGCAGGTATACTACATTTTTCAGTGTTTCAAAGGTATATATGTGCTTTTTAAAGTCTTCAAAGTCAGGAAGATCAAGTTACTTCAAAGTTACAGAGCTAATAAATACCAGAATCTGAACTCAAACCTAAGACTGCTGACTAAAAGTATCACATACTCCCCAGTATACTGATTATTAAAATGGAGTATGCATACAGCTCTGTGCTGGAGTAATCAAAGTCACTGAAAGACATGGCCCATTTTCTGGAGTCTCCATTTTATGTGGATGGTAAGCAATCTTAAACACTATTTTTCTATTAAAACAGAACAGGTACATTATAGGAAAGGCAAACTTTGCAAATATTTTAAGTATTAGTAGACAATGAAATTGTATCCATTGGTAGATGACCCTTAACCTGCTCAGGGAACCTCCTCCTCTGACAGTAAGGGGAACCTGAGTGGTAAAGCCTAGGAATCACCACATTATACCACATCAAACCCTTACACTAAACGGGCCCAGATTATTAGGTTTACGTTTGTCCTGGACTTTTTCTTTCTCACTGGCATTGTAATTTGTGTTATTTTTTTTTCGTACTCTAAAGTGTGGGCCTCTAAATTGCTGAAGGCTTGGAAAAAAGCTATCAGGCTTATTATCACCAAAAGTAAATAGGGTTCAAAATACCATCTTACAAAGAAAGCACATCATGCTTGGTGTGTGGGCTCTGAGGTGCTCTTCAGCTGGAAGGACTTACTTCTTACATCCAGGTTTATTTACTATAATCTTGTCAAAAGTTTGGATTAATTGAAATTTTATGAATAAAAGAACACTAAATGGAAAAGGGACTGGAAAATACCTATAAGTTCAGCAGGTTTGTTTGGTCTTTTGTTAATGAATGTTTCAAATGCTTCTTTCATGGCGTTGATAAATTTTTCATTCTTCATAAAACAGATATCAATTATATGGTCAACCTTATCTTTAAAATCCAGCAATTCTTGAACCATGGTTTTATCTTTTTCAGGATTAATTACAATAGTGCTGCCAAATGCCTAAAAAACAAATATTACCACTTTTTAACTAGAACTCAATTGTCTATAATGAACACAATCTCAAAATCTTAATTTTAGTTGGAACACATATTTAAAAATCTCAAAAAATCAAATAAAAGCCATTTTTTAAGTCAGAAAAGAAAAAAAAGTGATAAAACATCCAGACTGCTACTATTCATCTATAATCACAAAAAATAATAAGGAATGACCACTAGGCATACAGTATCATAATGGAGTATTAGAAGCCTCTAGGCTCTTTTCCTTACTTTTAAAGAAGCCAGCTTTGAAATTTTTTTTAGTGGCAATCTGGTTTCAGTGTAAGATTGAAGAAAGGAATGAAATTTTGAATCCCAAAATTGTCCTCTTTCTTTTTCCACATTTTCTGCTATAAGTATTGGAGCTAGAAATCAGTCAGACATCAAGGTTAAATTTTACTGCTGATTTGCCACACAGCTATCATTTTCAGTTTGACAGGTCTCAAAATGCCCACTACTTTAAAAAGAAGTTTTATCTAACAAATAAGAAATGGTTGCTGACATGCACTCTGAGTGTATCGATAAAAAGTCATTAGAAGGGAAAAACATCTCAGGTTAATTGTTAATACCTTAATGTATTCAATCCATTGCTGCAAGAGAACCTGAACTCCACCTCGAACTCTACTGAAGAGTTGATACAGGAGAGATAAATCCTGAATTCGGTTTTCATCAAGGAGATTATTTAAACCTGAATTTTGAAACATTTTGGCGTTTAAAAAATAGCAAACAAAAATGTCAGATATTTCAATGAAATATAAGTTAAAATTATTGTTGTCATACTGGTCTGAACTAGTTTGCACATGAGATATAACATATTTATTTTGAAAATAAACAAGATCACCTTTCCGAGTGGAAAGTAAATAAAGTGACATTAGTTTATATAAAAATAAAAACAATTATGTAATGGTTTGTGCCACTTAACATGGGAGATTCATTTAATAAATCAATCAATAAAAACACATTCTAGGGCCTCCCTGGTGGCGCAGCAGTTAAGCGTTCACTGTAGAGCTGTCGGCAGCGGCGACACGAGTTTGACGCCCAGCCAGGGAATTCCCGCATGGCGCAGCAGACCTCTCCTGCCTTGCACGCTGCTCCCCTCAGCAGTGTATTTCCGTCAATCTGCCTGTTCTGCTCCCTACTCTGTCTCTGGTGAACCCTCTCGCTGCCCCACGCCTTTGACCTGTACCCCAGCTTGTATGCATAAATAAATAATTCTTTAAAAAAAATAAAAACACATTCTAAATACTTCACATATTCAGGAGCCATGTTATATTTGATGCATTAGTGAATACAATTACAGTTCTGACCACTGTCCATTTTATATAACAGATTGCTGGAGCAAAAGAATTGCCTATTTATGACACTGTCAAAGTAAAATTCAGGGTATGCTCTAAGATCACTTGGGATTAATAAAACTGCTTGATTTTATACACTAGGAACAAGAACACCACTAGCAAAAAAGGAATACCTTGCCTTGGTATACTATTATAAATTAAGTCAAGAATTCTCAAATTTCCAGTAACTTTACTAGTGTTGGTGGACCCCTTTCATCTTAGTTCCTAAAAGTACTTCCTGAGAGTTTATTGTCAAGATCAAGGGGAAAGAAATGCAGAAATGCAGTCATATACTAGCAAGCTTTTAAGAGATGTTTTACTTTTTTGCTGCTGCTATTTTAACAGTGATAGTCTCTTATTTATAAATTGTCAATTACCTTTCTGAAGAATTGCTGTTAAGTGTTCACCTAAAAGTTGTTTTTCTACAGTAGCAATTAATGATTTCCTACAAAGAAAAAAAAGTTTATTATTGCGGACATTTAACTTTGCTGAAAATTTAAAGCTGGGGAGGATCAAATAACTCATTTTATGTTAATTTCAATATTCCTATGTACATATAGATTTACTAGTGCTCAGAGTTACTGTACTTTATTCGTAGAAGAAAAATATCACATACTTCAGAATCTGATTTACATGATGAAATAGAGGATTTTCACAGTCTTGCTGTGGGGCTGGCTTTTTCCAAATTTTGTTGCTTTTATTAGGCAGGTAAATAAATTATCTATGAGGCTTATAGAAACTCCTTAGTTGGTAATATTTAAGAAAGCACAGAAACAGTTTTCCTTATGAACACCCACTGATTTTTTTATCAGCCTGAAAACTTCAAAGATCACATGAGTCTCAGATACTATTTTAAAATTACATCCTAAACACACACATCCAACTAATCAAAGCACTGTTTAAATATAAGGAAGACAACACCTTAAAGTTTGCATTATGGAAAGAATCGTTAAAACCTCAAATCACACCTGAAAATAGTTACTAACATGTTTGGAGAATGCCTCAAGTGCCTTTGTAATGATTCAATAATACAGTTTAAGACTATTAGGCTGAGCATGTAATACTTACTGGGTGGTCTGATCTAGGTAAGTAATAAGTCTGTCTGCTTCTTCCTCTAGACGTTTGTTAACATGATGAAGATATTCAGGAACCTACAATGATAGTTTTTTTGTATTACTGTTTTCCTCCCCATAAATCATTCAGAAAATGTTAACTCCAAAAGATCCTGGGAGCAGCCCTGTCAAATGTGACAGGGTTGAATCACGTAAAACTATAGAGTTTAGGATCCAGAATTCTGGCCTTTGAGGAAAGAAAAAAGAAGCACTTACCTGAGGAAAAAAGCATCACGATGTTGGGAAGTGCAAAGGGCAGCTTATATTTTACAAAGTAAGGTCTATTATAAGACACAATGTATTTATTAATGGATGATTTTTAAATACCTCTCTTTCCTGCATTAATTTTTGGCCTTCAGCTGCATAGAGTCGGTTAGTTTCTTCCAAAAATCGTTGTTCAAAAGAGTCCTGATAAATCTGGGAAGAGGAACAAAATAAAGGAGTTTATTTATTCATTAAGTATTTACTGAATATCTTATGTGTGAATAGCACCATTGTAGGGTAAGGAGAGGTTTTTACGCCCTCCCCTCAATGATGGATCTCTGCAGGCCTATGTGTATGCCTGATGGCGCGCACCTGGAGTAGGGTGTGGGCGTGTGTGAGTGGGCACACCTGGGTCAGAGACTGGGCTTATAAGCAGAAGCAGCAGCAGCAGCAGTGGTGTGGCCTGGTAGGCGTGGCGGTGTGTGGCAGAGTGCGATAGATTTCGGCAGATATGACAATGACTAACAGCAAGTCTGCTTGGACTGATGCTGAACCTGCTGGGTTTAGGGTGGTTGCACAACCACCATGAATCCGGTTTTTAAACTCCAAAAAAGGGAGATCAGCTCTATAATAAGCAAAGTAGTTAACTTACTTGCAGATCAGAGAGCATGCTTAAAAGGCTTCGGAGTAAACTTCTATCAATTGCTTCACCATTTCTTTCCCTCTCAATCAAGAGAAGAATGCCATCAATTGTCTTATTCTGGACTTTCTGATCACTTATGATATGAGCCCTAAATAACTCCAGTCCCATATCCCTAAAATAAAAAATATATATATACAATCTAAATTAATTGATTGCAGTATCACTTCCGAAGAGGCTTAACTTCTTGCCATATGTTAATTAGGCCTCCAGGCTTTGAAGCAGCAATTGTAAAAGAATAAAACCCACACATCTAATTTCATCATCAGAGTTATTCGGGAAACATTTTATATTTAACAAGAATTGAAGTTAAATTACTCTCTTCCTCCGTAACTAAATTTTGTTGTATGATTTCTGTTGGTGGATTTCTTCCTTGGTCAAATCAAGAGATAAAATTAGTTCAAAGATATAAAGTGATCTTCACTGTACTGGTACTGAATGTTAACTGGTCATTTATCACTTGGCTTCAGTACTCAAAAATCAGTAAACACTCTGATAATTGCTATAAGTAGGTTCTAGGCATACTGGGGTGGGAGGGGGAAAGAGTATGCTATTTTTGTGTATACATGAAATTTTCCACAATAATGCTAAAAGAATTATGAATGAATTCTTGATCAGCAATAAAATTATACACACAGATTGCAGAGTAAACTTTAATTCTCTTGGCTAACAAAAAAACTGTATAAACTATTATATGCTTAGAGAATGCTAGCTAACTTCAATAGTCACAATGGCAAAACACAATTAGGAAGGTGAAACTTCTATAAATAAAAGTCTAGAAGCCAGCTGTGAATCTTTTGGAGACTATTAACAGTATTACCTCCTCTCTTCCATCATTGTAATTAAGATTTGATTATGATTTATAACATCTTTTCATAATTTTCTTGCATCCTTACCAAATAGAGGGTAGCATCGAATTCTGAAGAACATAAGTTCTATCCAGAAACAAAAAAATGCTCCTGATCATAATCTGAAATGAAAAAGGGGAATCAGTTTTCATATTTAGTGAAGCTGAAATATTTGCTCTTTATAAAATAACACTAAAACTGCAGGACTCACTTGTACACACAACTAGATGACAAGGAACACACATGCAGACAAACACATCTACCTGAGAATATGCCCATAATATTGTCAATGAACTATTAGTATTGTCTTAATCCTTGCTGTAGTTTCAAGAAAGGGAACACTTAATATGGTTCTGAAATTTCTGCAACTTGAGAAATGAAGATTAAAAAGGGAATCAGGGGACACTGATACAATTCTTCCTTGGCAAGAGTGCTGAGGGTGAAGCTGCCTTAAATTGTACCATGTGGGGTTTTGGGTGGTAGGAATGGGTTTTTTAAGACTTTAATTTGCAGATTTTAAGGTCTTAAAAATACCTTATTAGGGAAGAAGGAAAAGGTTGTGATATGAACAAATTAAAACACCCTTCACAGGTAATCCAAATAGTGGGAAGACCAACAAAAGTAACTTACTAAATGAGAATAAATAAACAAACACTTTTGGGTTAAGAGTGATGAAAATTAATATTATTCCAAGGTACAAGACATTCTAAATGTTGTTTTACTTACAACTTAAGAATTTTAAAATAGAAATTTCAACCAAAATTTGTTTTCAGTTCAGAACAAGAGCAGATATTGAGGCAGTCTCCTATTGCAAAGTTTTTAAAACAAACACTTCTATATTTGAGGAAATTAATTTTTTAACTACAATATTTAGCTGAAATATAATACTTTTTCCAGCTTACCATTTGTCTGCAGTGGTTTTGCCAGCATCTATCAATCTTTTTAAGAAAAAGAACACTATCCAATGAATCCATGAGACAGGTTAAGGATTTTTTAAAACTACTTAGTACAAATAATATAAACAATGTAAGAATACTTTTGTCTTAAGTATGGAACAGTCTATGTACTAAATGAAATTAAACAGTGTTTTACTATAGATCAAAATGCGATTTATTCAACTCATATACCTTTGAAAACAAATCTTATGGGAAGGAGGAAGGGGAAAACAAAGGGGAGGGGTACAAGGGATTACAGTGGTGGGCTAAGGGGGACTTGGTTGTGGATATGGTGTGGGCACATACATCTGAGGTGTGATCCTATGCCTCTGAATCACATACAATGTTATAAACCATTACCTCAATTAAAAAAAGTCTTACCCATAACTGTCTTCAGTTCATAATTTATGATTTCTCTTAGATTATCATCTTTCCACAAATAGAAATGTGTTACACTAAAAGGGTAAAGATGTAAGGACATCTTATTTAATAATACCACAACGTAGAGGTAGACCCTAACTAACGTTGAAAAGTCAATTTATTTCTTCTTCCTCTAGAAGCAAAATGAATGAAAATAATGAAGCTACAAAACACAGGTATTCCATTACAAACAGGAAATAATGAGGGGTAGGAAGGGAGAAGATGAAAATACAGGCGTTTTTGTTTTTAAAAGGATATTCTCGGAACTGATGAATCTGTGCTTTGATGTGATCTTCACAAATCTGTCTCAGCTGTTTGTACAAGTTTGCAGAAATCTTGTAAGAACAGAGATTTTCTACAGCCTGCAAGATTAAACGCATACTTGCTTAAGGAGGGAATGGGAAGAGGGCAATCTCAGTTATTTACATAAAATTCTTATTTTGATATTTGTACATGCCAGCTTATTAAAAAGAATTATTCATCCATTTAAAACACAAAGTAAAACAAAACACCAGTGTGGGTGGTGAACTTTTTCATAAACAATGTACTGTACTAAGAAAGAACAAATTAATATATTCACTATGGTTGTACAGGTTAAGGATGGAGGAACCAAGTCAAGTTCTCTCTTGTGAAGACATCCAATTTGTAACAACTGCTACATATAAATGCTGTCTTGTTCTTAAAAATGCTTATTGCAGGGGAAAAAATAACAATAATAATAAATAAAAAATAAAATTAGCAGGCAACTATAAATCAGAGACATTCTGCAAGGGAGGAGGCGGCAAAGGGATCAAAACAGGAAAGGGACAAGCACAAGGGACCATGGTGATGGTTCACGGGTGAACTGGTGGTGGGAATTTTATGGGTCCTACACTTGAGAGAAGGCATTTGTTTTACAAAAGTGAACAGTGATGTAATATATATATATATATATATATATATATATATATAAGCTTATTGCTTTCATAAATAAAACTACATTTTTAGTTTAAAAAATAATTTCACCAAAAACTTATTTGTACTTTGGTTTTCCTGAACAGAACAAAGCAGTAATTATTGGTAGATGTATTATGAGTATGACACAATTAAACACCAAGAATTTTTCTCCAACATTGCAGTTTAAGACTATTTAAATAAATTGTCTAAGGTTTTGCCATAGCCTGCATATCCTGAATTGCAATTCACCTGCTATCACTGAATAAACCCATTTTTCTAAGAGGATGATATTTAAACAGGAGTTCAAAAATTTGCACAAATACACATTAATTACAAAAGAAATGACTATATTTTTGTTCCATTCCAATAAGCTGGATTTATCTTTTATTTTTTAAAAGATTCGTTTTTATTTATTTATACATACTAGAACTGGGGTGCAGGCCAGAGGTGCTGGGGTGATGGTGGTGAGAGGATTCACCAGAGACAGTGTGAGGAGCAGAACAGGAGCATCTATTGAAATATACTGCTGAGGGGAGCAGTGAGCAAGACAGAAGAGGTCTGCTACACCATGTGGGTTAGCTCACCGGCCAGGGATCGAACTAATGCCACAGTGGTTCCTGTGGCTGGCAACAGCTTGATAGCACTGAGACTTTAACCCCTGTACCACCATGGAGGCCCCTCATCTTCTTTTGTACTAAGATCTCAGAAGGACATACTTCAGATTTCAGTGGGTTTCTTATTACGTATTATTAAGACTTTCAAATTTAAAATATACATAATAAAACTCTTTGGATGAACTCTGATATATCTACAATTCCAACTAGTAATAACTTAAGTGTAACACCAGGATTTCTTTCTCACCACAACAGAAGGCAAAAATTCCACTAAAATTGACTCTAAAGGAACATCCAAGTTCTGTTGGTTAGGAGTGGAATTTTATAAATATGCGGAAATATGTAGTCGGAACTCATATTCCCAGTAGGCAGGTTCAGTAAATAAACCAGCAAATGAAAAGAAAGCTTAAAGGAAATCTCTTATAACACTGGAGGAAAGTCATTACACAAGGAAATAGCAGATCAATTTGATTCAGTAATTAAGGAGAAAAAGAGAAGTACGTTTATTTCATGTGCCTCTCCGTTCACTCTGGTCCTCTGTGGATTCAATTCTTCCCCTTCCTCCTCTAGTAAATTCTCAGTATATCTTGGTGTTCCTTTTAAGTGAATCGTATTCTCAACACTGCCCATGTCCCTGCTTAAACTGTCTTCATACTTCATCCCCATTTCCCACTTCCAGTATTTCTCCAAGTCCTACATTCTCCGTTCCCTTTGGCTGCGATCCTTTCTCCTACACAATATTCTCAACACATCTATGTATCTTCTCACACAAGATACCTCTTCCCCTTATTACTTAGCTAGGTCCCACTTCTTCCAATAAGCCTGAGCTACCAGTGACTCACCCAGCACTATCAGCAGTCATACCATACTGACTTGTCATGAAGTCAATACTGTATTTATGTGTATCTCCTGTCCCCCAACTCTCCCTAGTGAAAGAAACAGACTAGGTGCTCATGTTATCTATGTTATTTAACACTTTCTGGACTTTGAATGAGGTGAATATAGTAAACATTCGAAAAATGAATGTATCCACAACCCTAAAGCAAATGTGTCCAGCGCACAGAAGAGGCTTACAGTGTAAGGAGAAAACTGATCAGAAAACATAAGATCACAATACTCTGTGTGCCAGATGCTACTGATAGGGATAAGCATAGAGGCAAGGCCCCAACTTAGGCTTTTTAGGGCAGGGACAAGTCAGGAAAGGATTCCTGGGCAAAAGTTAAGAGGTGGAGTCCCAAAGATCCAGAGAGAAATGGCTAAAGAGTGGGAATAGTCAGTGAGAATTAGCTGGGCTTTCTATGCATACAGTAAAATGTCTGTTTATAATCTTCCATAAACCCTGTGATCTAAACACCCTCTTTTCTTCACTTTTAAGCAAGGTTTGCCTGGATCAATCATGTATGCCGATAAGTGGCTTCCAAAAAGCGTTTTACAAATGATAGTAAGAAATATATTTTATGCCATAATCCATCATACATAAAATTAATTTATATAATTAAAATGAAATCTTCATGAAACTATAACTTACAATTATTACAAGTGATACACTGATATTTCCTTTTTAAAAAAATTTCTAGTCACAAACTACTATAGTTTCACAAACCTACTAGAACATAAAACACCTAGGGATTTCTATAGTTCAGTTTTGCACATAGTGAGCAGTTACTGATTCAACAAGGACTGTGTATTTACTAAGTACTCTGAATCCTGTTAGGTGCTAGGATAGAAACATGAATAAGAAAGTGCTAAATCACTATTTAGCAGTTTGAGCAAGTCCTATTTTATTTCATATTTTTGAAATGCGCTTTTAGAAATGTATTCATTATTTTACATTTCACTAAACTCTTTGGAAATTCCTAGACATTTGGTCTAGTACAGTTATTACTAAAATAACTTCATTTCACAGACAACTAATTGTATTACACATAGTCTAGATAGTTCTAGAGGTCTCTTAAATAAAATTATCTTTTTACTTAAGTTCCCAATCATTATTGGTAAATTTGTTACCTTAAGTCCTTTTTGAAGGTATTCAGGTATGAAATAAAAACATTCAAACTTGGTTTTAACCTTTATACCTTCAAATTCCAGCCCCTCCCCTCCAAAATCCATACATGTCACAATGAAAATGTGTTTGTCTGATTGAAAAAAACTCCAAAAATATATAAATGTGTAGCAAATGAAATACAAAACTATAGTTAGTGAATTACGGTTCTTGAAGGAATACAGGATTTAAGAAACATCAAAGGCACCTATGATTGTATTTGGGGCCAGGGAAAGAGTGAAAATAAGGGTGAAACAACTGCAATAAAAACCAGAGGATTAAAATAATGATAAAAAATACACAGAGTGCAAAAATAAAGATTTAGGGCCTCCCTGGTGGCGCAATGGTTAAGTGCAGCGCTGTAGAGCTGTCAGCTACTACAGCAGTAATTCTATGCCCAGCGGGGGAGATTCCCACACGGGTGCAGCAGACCTCTCCTGCCTTGCCTGGTGCTCCCCTCAGCAGTGTATTTCAGTGGATCTGCCGTTCTGCTCCCCACTCTGTCTCTGGTGAACCCTCTCACCGCCCCACACCTCTGGCCTGCACCCCAGCTTGTATGTAAAAGGAAAATAAAGAGTTAAATGTGGTAAGAGAGGAAATCGAGAAGGTTTTCTAATTTAACAACAGACACTAAAAAAGATATTCAATTCCCACCAGGGTGCTAAACTCTGGTCACTGGCCTGTTGAGTCTTATTTTTCAAACCCTATGTTTAAAGAAAGAAAAACACCAAAAAATCTTTCAACAACTGATAAAATCTAAATGATCTCTTTATATTTAGTAAAAATGGCTAAAAAAGATATTAACTAGTCATATCTGCTAAGAATTTAGCTTCTCTGCTACAACCATCAACTGCTTAGACAACCAGATTTTCAATGGATAAAAACCTACACTTAGATGGATACACTATTTGCTTGTAGTCTTGTGGTCCTCCACTGGATAAAAGAACCATTAATAAAAAGGTGCATTATTTAAGATTTATTTCACAAGAAGCTAACTCAACAAGAATTCCTGTTTTTGGTGATGTGGTAGTAGGATATTTACAGGGACTACACCTGAGGGGAGAAATCAAATATTGTACAAAAATGAACAACAATGTAAGAAAATTAAAAGATTAATACGAGTTCCTGTTTATTAATGATAAAATTATTTTCATCAGAATTGAAGTATAAACTAGGTTTACCACAGACAACAGTAAAGACATTTACACTAAGAATAAATGCTACTTTTATATATATAAATAACCAACCAGCTCAAAAAAGGTAGCTGATTTAAAAATACTACACAGCTACTCATAGATACAAAGGCCGAGACATGAGGAAAATAATAGCATTATTTAAAAGTTTACTTAGTTAAAAGAAAACCCTCACATGACAAAATAAAAATTCTAACCATTAAGATGCCACATGTAAAAACAGAACATTTTCTTGAGATATACAGATATGTCTCTTATTTGATGTACAGTCTATCAGCCAGCTGTTCTGGATCAGCAAGGATTTAGACTTTAAAAACATGTAGCTTTAGAGCTTTAATATAAAGCATAATCTTAGAATAAAGGTATCTTTTTTAAAGACTTGAATATTTATTATAATATTCAAGTTAATAATTGTTACAATATTCAAGATAATAGTTATTATGATCATCACCAGCATTTTTTTTGCAGTATTTTATCTACAACTAAACTACCCCTGCCAATTAGGTGGTATTAGTCTTATGAAAATGAGAAAACCAAGGCTAAGAGACTCACCCAAAATGATCGTGAATGGATGAATGGATGATCTCTAATGTAAAACATGCTGATCAATTAAAAAATGTGTTTAATCATACTTGATTTATAGTCAATCAAAAACAAGCAAATAGGAACCCAAACCCCAACATTAATGATGTCTCACAATCTTAAGAGGATTTCAAGGTTAAGTAAAGATAATTTTTAAACTCAGAAACAATTCTCATTTAAAATTACTTTTAAAAGACTGTTTCTTGAGAATGTACTCAGAATAGCATGTTCTTTTTCAGAAATTAAAAACTTAGAGGAGGCAATACAAATAATCCACACTAGGAACTTCCATACTTACATTTTAAAGAAAAATGACTCTGCAAATATACAGTGGTAGACCCCCTTTATCCTTGGGGGATAAATTCCAAGCCCCTAGGGGATGCCTGAAACCCAATAGTACCAACCTATTATATATACCATGTCTTTTTTCTATACAATATACCTGTGATAACATTTATAAGTAGGCACAATAAGAATAATAATAAAACAACAATTAGAGTAATATACTGCAACAAATTGTGTAAATGTGGTTTCTCTCTGAAAATATCTTATAGTATGTAGTATTTTCCAACCGTGCTTGACCACAGGTAACTGAAACCACAGAAAGCAAAACCAAGGATAAAGTGGGACAACTGTATGCCAAATTAAGTGCTCACCTCAGGGAGAGAACAAGGTGGGGGAATGAGGGGCTTGGCAAATTTTTGCTTGGTACACTACCTACTATATTAATCCAACTTTAGGAGAGTACTTACCTTTCAACCAGTCAAAAACAAGCACCTGAAATCTAGATGGTTTGAAATAATTTTACTCCCTTTGTTCTTTTATACTTTTTGGACATGAACATCTCAAAATAAAGTTTCAAAATCCAAAGGAGCATTTATAAAACTAAGGTAAAAAACAATACAAGTTATAACACTGATTTTAGGCTAAAGAAATGTAATTGAATAATAACTCCTAGTAATTCTGAAGTGTAAGAAAGAGAAAACACAAAAATGTAAGCAATGAGCTCTTTAAATATAAGGGGATTTTTTAAAAAAAGATTTATTTTTTATTTATACATACAAGCTGGGGTACAGGCCGGAGGCGTGGGGCGGCAAGAGGGTTCACCAGAGACAGAGCGGGTAGCAGAACAGGCAGATCAGAAATACACTGCTGAGGGGAGCAGCGGGCAAGGCAGGAGAGGTCTGCCGCACCATGTGGGATTCTCCCTGGCTGGGCTTCGAACTCGCGTCGCCGCTGTCGACAGCCGACAGCGCCACCAGGGAGGCCCAATATAAGGGGATTTAACAGAATCAATTTACCAGAAAAAAATCTTCTGAACCAAAAGCTCTGAAAAAATATTCAGTGCATTGATAACCATAATCAGTATTATAAATATGAAGTATAACACGTGACTGTGAAATTAAATGACCCCACTACACTGCCAAAAAATTTAAAAAATTAAAGACGTTATATACCTGCATATCGAAATAAACACCATATGCTAGCAAAAATGGAAAAAAATACCTAATTTGTTGACAGTTTTTGTCCCTAAAGTAATTTGCTTCAAACACTGTACTACAGAGATATCTGAAGTGCTGTGTGTTTTAGTGAGGTGGCAGGGCAGTGAAAGTGCACTGGATCAGAAACTGACATCTAAGTTTGAGTTCCCTCCTCTGCCCAATAAAGGATTATGGGCATGTTATTTAACTTCATTCAGACTCAACTTTCCTTATCAGGAAAGTGGGATAGCAACTATTACCTTATCTATTTTACAAAGGTTTTCTATAATGCTGAAGTGAGATTAATTTTCATAGCAACAGAAACTGGTGATCTCGACTGACATATTACTAGTGAAAAAGCCACACTGTTGCTTATGAAAAAGCTTGATTTGTGATAACACTACTTTATCTTTTTATATCACAATGCTTCACTGTTGTTTTTAAACATCTTATTTGATTCTTATAAGCAACCTCAGAAGGCAGATAGAGCAGGTATTCTTTCCCCTATTTTGCAGAGGAAGAAACCAAAGCCAAGAAGTTCAGCGCGTTTCCCAAGATCACAAGGGTAAAACCAGCCAAAACGATCAACAGATCCCAAATTTCTGCTTTCTGATACTAACCCAGAGTTTGTCCATCACCATAATACCTCTGCAACTAAAATGAATAGATGAAAACCACAATTCTGATAAATTAAACCAATACAATCGGATGTAAGTACATTTTAATATGAAAATGCTGATGCTATATAATGGAAAGTAACTTTTTGAATTGGTTGTGTCAAAAATACAGAAGGGCAAAATACCTCTGTAGCAAGAAAGTCTAAATCAGTACAGTTCCCCTTTATCTGCAGGGGATATGCCCCAAGGCTTCCCAGCAGATGCCTGTGTTTGAGGTCAGGGCAGGCCACCCCAAGATGTGCCAAAGTAGTGTGTATATATTTCAGTGCGTGTTACTTGGGAAACAGCAGATGGAGAAATGCCACTCTAAACTTCCCTGTCTCCTAAAAGTAGGAAATAAATCTCTCATGTGAAGGTGCTCGCCCTCTACTAGGAAAGGAGACATCCTATCACTACAAAGTTTTCAGGGCCTGTTTCTTCTGTGTAAGTAAGCTCTGCTTAGCTTACTAAATTAGTGTTCAAACAAAAAATGTGAGGAATTTCTTTGTCTAAAAAGTAGATAAGCATGTTACGCTGGTCAAGTCCTCGATCCCATATTCATACATGTCCATTGAAATGAAATAAAGTGGTGTTTTTCTCCCGTTAATCTGTCTTGTATCAATTTAATTATTTTCCAGTTGTAAGGACCAGGAGAAAAATTTTCCTCCCCAACCTCTGAAACTTCAGATAGTACTGATTCCTATATATTTTCCCATACATACCAATGACAATTTATAAATTAGGCACAGTGAGACAAACAACTAGTAATAAAATAGAAGTTATGTGAATGTGGTCTATCAAAGTTATGTGAATGTGGTCTCTCCCAAAATATTTTACTGTACAGCTGTGGTTGATAGCTGACCTCAGTTATACTTAACACCTCAGAAGGCAAAATCCCGGGCCTCCCTGGTGGCACAGTGGTTGAGCGCTGCACTGTGGAGCTGTCGGCAGCGCACAATGTGAGTTCGATGCCCAGCTGGGGAGAATCCCACATGGTGTGGCAGACCTCTCCTGCCTCGCCTGCTGCTCCCCTCAGCAGTGTACTTCTGATCTTCCTGTTCTGCTCCCCACTCTGTCTCTGGTGAACCCTCTCGCCACCCCATGCCTCTGGTCTGTGCCCTAGCTTGTATGTATAAATGAATAGATCTTAAAAAAAAAAAAAAGCAAGCAAAATCCTGGATGGGAAAGGAGGAGACTATTTTAATGGCCCTTATAGCATATTTAAATTAAACACTTCAAGGACAGACCCATTTGCCAAGCAAAAGAAGCAAATATGAACCTCAGGCCAAGTCACTGGACTACAACCTATCGCTTACTTTGGGACTAAGCTGTGTCTTACAGCCCAGGAGAAAAAAACAAAGAGCAAAAAAAGAAATGGTAAAAGGTTACTAATAGGAAAAAGATAGAATAAAACATATGGCTAACACCTAAATTTCTTGAGGCCTCGCCTACAGGTAATGCCAAATCCATGGTACCAAGTTACGGGATTCCACCATAGGGAAAAATTTTTTTTTTTCATAGGGAAAATTTTTAAACTAAGGTACCATAACTAAATTATAACCAGAAGTGTACAAGATAAGTCTAACTTATACCAATATGACTGTACTCATAGTCATGTGTACAGTCATTATAAAAGTGTGTAAATTGAGAAATTGTAATTAGAAAAGAACCAAAAGTGTACATAAGGACCCATTTCAGAAAGTAAAATCCCCATACAGCCCACCTCAATTTATGCCAACCAAATCTGGTTATCCAGACTAATACATACCTGGTAGAGTTCTTCTAAATTGTACTTAATCGAAGTACTATTCTGGATAGCTTCCACTGCTTCTTTCAGTTTCTGCCATGTTTCATCTGTGTAGTTTTCTGGTAATTTAGGTTTATCTGGATGATATGTAAAAGGCTGATGTCAGAATAATATGTAGGATATAGTAATGGAAGGAATCATAAAACACAGTAATAGAATTACTGCTTTTTAAGGTAAATTATAATCTTTATAATTACTACCCCTAAAAATTAAAGTAGCCATTGTATTTAGGCTTAGTTTTATAAAGAAAAAAGTGTGAAATGCCAGGATACTGTTTTAAGTCACTTTGACTCACCTATTAAAATTGAAGGTGAGGTTTTTTTTTTTCCTATTGACTGTATTGCTTCAAAAACTAAAATTCAAGAATGACAGTAAAAAATAATAATCCTTATCTTATTCCATCATGTGTAAAACCTAAGTCAACATGAATATCGTACCTGGGATTTAAAATACTGAGCACATAGCACCTACAAAGCAGTCGATAAACATCTTAATCTTCCTAATAACGACACGAAGATGATACTACTATGCATATTTTGCAACTGAGGAAACTGAGCCTGATAGACTCATTTTGCAAGGCTTGCCTAAGGTCACCATAGACAGCAAAGCTAGGATTCTAATCCAGGTCTGTTTGCTCTCCAAATTTATGCAACATCTACAGAAATGGAGAGAAACATCTTAACTAATGTTTTATTTTAAATTACATTTATAAGCTGTGAAATTAAGAGAAAACTAAAATATCCAAATGACTTCAGAACCTGTGCAGCATTTTCAGAATGGAAAGAAACATCTTATTCCAGGCTTTTATTTAAACTTCACTGACCAGCACATGAGTGAAATGTTTTTTTAATTAAAGCATTCAAATGCTTTAATAATGGGATTTTATTTTAGGAGGGAAAGAAAAAACCCAAAGGGCAAAAAATCTTTGAAAACAGCATAAAAATGCAATTCTGATCCTAGCTTGTCTCTTTAAAAATCCTTAGCTATAAAATCAATATTTTTAAGTGAAACAGTGAACACATTAGTCAATTCATATTTACTTCAGAAAGGTCTAGCATTAAATCAGAAAAACTACAAGACTCCTGAGTGCCTGGGGATGAGAGAAGAGTGACAGAAAAAAGGAAAGGTTAAAAATAAACAATACTGTAACACTTTGCTTAAGACAAAATAGAGCATATTTCTGATTTCCACACTAAATGCTGAAAACACAGTATGGAAAAATCTAATTTTTTCTATGCTGGTATTTAGCCACAAGGTGCTTATCTGGCAAATATGACTTTAGTTCATTCATTTACTTCTCCATTTAATAAGTACTTGAGAATTTATTACCTGCCAGTACAGGGTAGTGAAAAAGTCAGAAAAACAGAAACACAACAGATAAAAATTAAGTTAGCTCGATTACATTTTAAAAACTGCTGATTTTATATTTGCATCAATGCACTTATGATACTTCCCAATCACGTATCTTAAATACAGAATGAATAAATTTTCCTAAAAACTGCAGGTCAGTACTTTATAACCCATTTTAGTGATGAAAAATAGATGTAGTAATTGCTCCTATCTTTAGACTAGTGGTGCACAGAGTTACTACTTCTGTGTATAAAGTATTTTCTGCTTCCAAACCCTACCTCTGGAAAGAAATGCAGAGACCACAAATAATTTTCTCCAAATACTGTTTTCCCAATGCGTTCCAAGAATATAGTACTCAACATTATAAATAAATCTAATTATAAATCTATGAGTGAAAAATCACCATTGCTACCTGCATTTCTCTAGGGTCTAAAGAATGTGGCCTACTGAAGCATAAAAATAAAAATCCCACTAGCGCCAAAGCTCACTATGCACCTGAAACAAATCTTCTTAGGATACCAATTTCTCACCTGTAAAATCCGGATCAATCATACCGACAATCAATGTTACAAAAAATAACAGATTAGATACAATAGGCTAATAGAGACCACAAAACACTGCACAGAAACACTCGGTGTATGCTTCAGCACAAGGCTTAACCACCCCCGGAAAATGAACCCTCCACCCAAAAAAGGACCTCCCTCCACCTCATTGATTATGCATAAAACATTAGGCCACCTCTATACTGTTTAATATATTAACATAAATAGAGCACGTGATCACTCAAGTGTCAAATCCTTAGTAGGTGATTATGGATTTTGGCCTTGGTTACCTTTAAAGTTCTTGATCACTAACTTCTTAGCAGAGCCAGGCTTGCTGTTAGCAAAGCTAGAGACGGTGGTAGAAGATTTGGCTAGGCCGTTTGCATGATGCACCGAAGCCACAGAAGAGATTAATATACTCTTATTTTTAAGTTGCTGCTGCTGAGATGTTGCAGCAGTTGGTGAAGATGAGGAGGAGGAGGAGGAGGATTCCTCAGCCATCTTCGCATCAAACCCTACAAACTCCAGGGTGTCTTCAAAACGCAGCTTCTTCTGTATCGGTGCGTGGCTGGAAGCAGCCACAGAAACCCCCAGACAGGAGAAGGAGGAGGTTGAAGGGGATGCCGAATCTCTGGGTTGTAAAGGAGGAGTGGAAGAAGAGGAAGAGGTGGAATCAAAGTCTTCTCTCTCGTTACTACTGTTACTGCTGCTGCTGCTGCTGCTGCTGTTTAACTTTCTCTTCTTGGCAGAGGTGGGCGGAGTGGTGCTGGTATTACCATCAGTGGCAGATCTGACCTCCTGAGCAGCAGCAGCAGCTGAGGGATTGGGGGAAGAAAAACCTGTTGGAAACATGAAAATAGCGGGGTCAACAGGCAGAGGAGCATCAAAAACCTACGTTTATATGCCTTCGTGCGTGTAAGAGAAGGTGGCAATGCTAGAGGGGGAAGGGAAGAAAGAGAGGAGAAACACAGAGGACGAGAAGGAAAGTGAAGGGGGGGCTACACCGGGGGAATGGGAGGGTTTGGGAAGGCGGATAGGCTGACACCAGAAGTGAGCAGAACGAGGGGGGGGGGAGAGCGAATGAAGAGGCAGACAGGTAAACGGCCGTGCCGTCCCCCTCCCCTGCTTTTCGGTCTCTCTCCCCCCTTTCTGCCGGAGCGACTCCGGGAGTCTGTGAGGCTGCAGCTCCTCCTCCTTTCTCTCCTCTCTCTGGGAGGGGAGATGCCGTGGTTGGGGGGAGGGGGAGGGGGAGAGAGCCAGGGCTTGTTATTGTCAATAGCACAAGAGGCTAAAAGATGGCGCCACTTCCGGTCACGCGGCGGCGAGGGAGGGGCGGCGTCTGTCCCGGGAGTGGGGGGTGGAGAGCACTGCAGGCGCCCGGGGGACGAGAGCGCTGACTCGTGGGAAGGCGGCGGGAAAGGGGCGCTCAGGGCGCCCCGGCCACCCAGACTCCAGCGCGCGCGCGCGCCCGCCTCCCCCCCCCCTCTTTCGCGCCCCTTCCCAGGCAGCACTCTCCTTCCCCGGCCCACCAGTAACTCCCACCCTTTCCTTATCGGTCCCGCGGGAAGCTTCGCGCCGCAGCGCCCTTACCGGAAGTGACTGGGCAGACACTTTTCATAGCGCCCAGATCCGAGCCCCCAGGTCCGCAGGACTTGAGTGGGGGGGTGGGGGAGGGAGAAAAGGGGGGGAAGAGAA